>APFE030919062.1:4792-32751 GCA_000404065.3 Pinus taeda | reverse complement strand
TTCGTATTATTTTATAATTTCTCGGACTTAAGGGATTATATGATGAAAAATGATTACTGGAGTTTCCTTTCCATCCCTTTTCAGACTCTCTAAAATTGAAAAATGACTGAGTTGTCTTTGTCGTTAAACTCATTAAAACCAATAGCGACAAACTTGTCCATAGAGACAAGAACGAGCTTCATTGTCGCTAGGCTCGTTAAAACATAGTGACGGGTTTGCCCGAGGGGAAAATTATAGAACAAGCATATGTTATCCTCCTCAATCTTGATAAAAATAAAGAGGTATTGGTTAGCAATGACTGAGGAAAATTGGGAAGAAAACTTGAAGAAACTTTATTGGTAGCGAGTCACTCTTGAACATGACACTTTCACTCCATCACCATGATTGAGTCGGGTTGGGTTATTCCGTTCATCGGTCATACTACCATTGGTCCATCGTACCATCCATATTTGGGGTTAACGGTACCAATCCATTTCAGTGTCACCAATAAGTTCAAGAGAAGTCGATCAGAGAATTCACAAACCTAGCTTGTGTCTCACTCACTGCAATACCTTCACACTTCATTCCTTCATGATCGCCACCCTGAACCCTGTATCATCAGATCATTTTCACCTCCAATAAATCATTTGCTCCATTCCATGTCATATATGTGGGATTCATTAAGTCCCTCCTACGATAGGTTACTTCTTGTCGATGACAGCTCATTATCCAAGAAGTCAACTTAGGAACAACCCTTTCAGTACTTTGAAGCTTTCATGCCTTAATGGCAAGTTTCTCACTTCTGGCAATAGGTTTACATCAATAGCTTTCGACCGAAAGATTTTGCATGGTGTTCGACGCCAAGTCCCATTTTCACATCACAAGAATTGTACTATAGTACCTTGAGGGTCATCATCATTATCGGTGATTCCTCTCGCACCTGTTAAAAACTTACATCATTGGCTGGTAATTAGGTGATGTCTTTCCATGTTTGACTCCAGAACATTTTTCACGTGGATCAACTTGTAATTTGGGCAAGGATTGGACGAGTTTGAAGACCCCGGATCTAGTTTCATCCATCCAGGTTGCGATACATTCATGAAAATAAAGACATCAAATGTACATTGTTGCTACACATATGATCATCTGAATCAAAGGATGATGGCTCTATCAGAATCATCACTCTGCCATATAGACGGTTGTCTGTCCTATGTACATGAAAATGAATTTATAAATTTGAGCATGGGAATGCCCGCCTCAGCTAGATCATGAAAATGTTATGAAGATAATATATTGTATTACATCTTATTACAGGTCACCTTCCAGTTCAAAAAACCTCGGATCCTCATGATAAAGCATTTCACCTGACATCAAAAGATTTTCAACCTCATGCTTTAAGGGGCAACTATTATAGACATATTTGGGCACTGCAACCCCAATCACATATGTCCATAAACCAAGGGCTTCTAAGTCCCTAAAAGTGTTGTTTCATGCCCTAAAGGAACAAGGTCAGCTAATTACAGCATCTCCCAGAAGTTCTCCACAGAAAACTACTCAGAACTAGTCAAAACTAGACCATACAGATTGCTCAATGCTAAGGGTGTGATGCATCTCACTTTCTCAGTGAAAAAGTGTGATGCATACTGGAAAGCCCTTCTGTAGGGTGCGATGGACGAGAGTAGACAAATGGCAGAGACAGTTTGCAAGGTGGATGATCAGGGAATCTTCCAGAAACTTCTCCTGTGACACTTGCCTCTCTAAATTCACCCAAGGATGAGTAAGAGATCATCAATCTCTAAGTGGAATGGATAACTATCAGAGAGAAGACACTAATCAAAATCCCAGAAGCTGACTCACCCCCCTTGCAATAATCTATATATGGATCCGTCATCCCAGAGATCCAGAGGCTGGAATTTTGTATCTTGTAAGGAAGTGTTGTTGGTTTCCTGGTGGAATATCATAGTTTTGGGTGATCTAAGCTTTTCATGAGGGGAAGAAGGGCTCTCATGTTGGGAGGATGACGCTAGGTCAGATCTATTGGTTGTAATCCTCTCTTCTAATCTTTACATCAATAAAGCTATTCAAGTTTTCCTCCACATTCTTGTATGTTTGATGATATATGCATTTGTGTGGTCCATATATATCTTGTCCTATATTGTTTATGATTATAGATCTCTATACTTTGAAGGTGTTATGCTACTTTGATTTTATAGGTACTCTTTGAAGCAAAGTGGTCAAGGAAAGAGCGAAAAAGATCTGTCAGAGAGGAGAAGGAACAAGAAAGGAACCAAGCGAAAGATTGAGGTTGGTATTCTTTGCTCCTCCCCTATCTACTTCTCGTAAAGGAAAATGAAAGTAACTTTAATCTGTTTGTTTCTAAGATAGCTACCCGTCTTAGTGGGACTAGTAGCTCTACATAGACACTAGATTTCCCAATAACAAGTATGTAAACATTGAGATGATGTTTAATTTAGGGGGCCAGATGTAACATCCCTGGTAATTGTAGATATTAAATTACTGCAATGAAACAAATTGGATACTGGTAATTAACTTAGGAAGTCTAATGAAATAATAAATTAAATATTTCTTTATTTTTTTGCATCTTATTAAGTCATATAGGAAGGAATATCTTAATAATTCTAATAACATGTTTCTCACATGTCAGGTAGTTAGGGTAGGCAGTTAACTACTCCTAACTACTTCCTTCGAGATTTATTCTCAATGACGGACTAAGAGGGTCGACGTACATGAGGTCGAGGAAGAGGAATAACTGCGAAGGAGAAAATTTGTGTTGAAATGTAAGACAATATTAATTAGGCTACCTGAATCTAAGTCTGGTGAGGACCAGATAGCCACAGTGTGTGAAAGATGACAGTTTTTCATATCCTACATGTGAGGAATAGCTCAGGGGGAGGCTCAGGCTAGAATAGTTGATCTCATGGTTAGGAGGAATTTTACAAATTATAATTAAGACTGGAACTAAGTAGGCGATAGAAAATTGTTATAGGTCTCAGATAAGTATTTATATTCTATTTGAAAGATTAAAAGTGTTGTAGATTGAAAGACTTTTCTAAAATATTAAAAGTACTATAGACTAAAAGAAAAATATCCTATTTAAAGATTAAATGTGATGTTGAAATAAAAATGGATAGTTTGACTAGAAATTGATGTAAAAGTTTATTTCAAAAAATAACCAATCAATTATCATTTAAAACTCTCACCCAAAAACTTAAACACCAAAAAGACATGGGTTACTTGGATATATCAAAAAAGAGACCCTGCTACGATATTAGTAAAAACAGATTTTCACAGTGATTCGATGAAACTTGTTTATGTTGAAAAGTGTGTAGAACCCCCTGAATTTATAAGAAAAAGCAAGTACTAAAACAGAATGGCAAAATACCATGTAAATAAATCCAAGGCAATAATAGTTAAATTTTGTGTAGAAAACAATTACTTTCCTTAACAAAGAAGGAAGTAAGTGCAAAAATAATATCCATAGAAATTTGTATAAAGAATAGAACTATTCAAAAGAAAATGCTCTTACTTCCTATCTTTTCTGATGGAAACAAACTACCTAAACTTCAACAAGGAGAAAACTAGCAAGATTTTATGTGCAAAGGTAATATAATGTAACTTTATCTGTAAACCCAACTCAAAACTGCACGCAAAGAATTCCATAATAAGGAATGGCGGCTCCGTATTCAAAACAAAAAACTGATAGCCACAAGGTCTCTTTACATAAGTACTATAAATATGTTGTGTCAACTAGTTATAGGGTCTAATAATAATTTAACTCAAGAAAAACTGAAGAAGCTAGCAAGAAACCCTCTACTCGTCTGAATCTCATCAACCCAAGAATTTCACAGGACAATCCCTTCACGTTACTTGGTGTCTGGATGGAGAAGCAAGTATGCAACCCTATATGGCATGGATGCGGAGGCAAGGTCTCGGTCTCGTGCAAAGCATTCTCATGTAAAGAAGGTTGAAAACCTCCAGTGGAAACTAGTAAGTAGAAGTAGAATTTATTAGGCAGAATGAATAATTAAATATATTATTTAGCATTGTATTGAGCAAAAAAGAGAACCACAATTACCTAGGTTGGACTAATGTGGTAGATCGACTCCTTCTGGGTGGTAAGTGTCATGTTGATCTCAACGGACATAATAGTCAGGCACATAGTCATGGTTGAGTTATGAAGGAACAAAAAGAACTTCAACAACAACAGAGAAAGGCAAATCAACCACATGCAAGAAATCCTAAGGCCAAGGGTCGAAGCTAGAAGCCTCTGTTGGACAGAAAGGGAAATGCCAAAGCTTCTTTGCGATGTAATTTCCATAGGAGTTAAGGCTTCAACCAACACCGTTTGATGTGGTCACCTTATGGAGGACTGTAGATGAGGAGCCCTTCCCGAGAAGGTGACCAACAACTGTAATGCAGTTAGAAGAACCCAAAACTCTGGTCTCGCCAATTCTAGGGGAGAAATAAGTTTCATATAATTAGAATATAGGTGTAACATGATCCATTGAATCCGAATTGCCAGGTAAACCTTAGAAACACATAGCCAAGTTAATAACTGCAAATTACAATTGTTTACAAAGTTCAACAATTGAAACCCAATTGTTATAAATTGAAAGGTACAATCAAGCATTTATGCTCTATGTGGAACTTGTACTTAACAATCAAATCCATAGGATCATGGTGAGTACTCTTTATGTCAATTATTACTGTTATAAATCAATTTATTTTTTTTTACAATGATTTACTTGATTATTTTATCGAGGATATGTGACAACATTGTTAGCAAGTGTTGTTGAAAAAGGAACTTAATCGAATCAATTGATGTCAATGGTAGCAAGAATGTGTATAACAACAAGAATTTTTTTATTGAGGCATAAAAAATTAGGTTTGAATTATATGAGAATGATGAACTTGCACATTTAGCAAATATATATAGGTAATCCTATCAACATAAACTTTCAGGTAACAGGTTAGATAAGATGGAATATTTTTGGAATTTGAATTCTTTTGTGTCACCAAATGAAAAGCGTTGGGCATGGAATCCCCCCCAAGGAATGTTTTGGGGCTCAAAGCCCAAGTTTTTACCCAATATTTCCTTCCGATATGGTAGCGGGGTCCTTTCCTTTGCATGGGAGATGGGAAATGCGATGAATCAGGCCTGTCATGATGGGGATGGCCTCCTCCAGCCATAAATATCCATCATGGACGAGACAGACTAGCTGCCTGATGATGAAAATTGTTATTGGCGTGTGGTGGAAATGCGACACCCATAGGAGGTTCAACAACCTCGCCTTTTCCACACCATGTAACCACTTTCGCGACTCTAATGTTGTCACCACCCCAAAGATGTTCTGCTTCATGAGATTTCCAGTCTCAAGATGAGGGAACTTCTCGTGGTCGATGAGGTACCAATCTTCAAATTTCATAGTTGACACATGGCCCAGGTGTGTGCCTTCAAACATAATGTCATCTTGGAGGAGCGGGGTCTGGAGCAAACTCTTGGTCTCATCCAAGTCCTTGGGCACTTTGGTCTTCCCTTTTCGTGGGGGGACATAGGTGGGAAGATATGTCACAGAGAGCGTAGGTTGACTATCCATCTCCATGCCTTTGTCTTCTTTCTTGGTGATGATAAGGGCCTGCAGATATTATTCTTCTTCTTCATATCTATAGTGACAGCTTTCCCCTTCTCTTTGATCGATAGTTTGTTATGCAACTGGTTCCGTGGGGACACGCGTATGGGAGCCATTGCTTGTTTATCCTTATTAGGTCTTGGTGTACGCAATGATTTGGGGATCTCTACCACAATCCTGAAACCTTCTAGAACATCCTCCATAGTTAGGGCATGTGCGCCCTCACTGGTGGTCACCTCTTCTATCCCCATACCATCCTTAGTGGTTGTCATTGTAGTCGTGCAACAATCTATCACTTGCGAATTCAAGGGTTTAATCAATGCTCGGCTCACAATACTATGGGCTCTACTCAATCGCTCAATTCACAAATGACCAAGTGTTGGTTGGTGGGTAGCCCTTTGCATTTTATAGTACTTTTTGAATTCGAATTTGACTTTTCCCCCCAATTTTAGTTCATTAATGCTTTCTTGGCTACAGAATTTCCCAAATCTTGCCCATAAGTTGCGTCTTAAATGCCCACCGCCCACTCCATTTGGCCTCAAGTCGAGCATCCCATCGTGAATAGTGACTTCAACATTCACTTTCTGGTCAACCCACGAGGCAGCGTAGCCCCTCGTGTGCAGTCGTGAACCTTGTGACTCTCTACTTCTGTGCGCATCTCCAATATCGCGCAACTCCCAGACAAAATAGTTTATAGTCCCACAATCCATTCCAACTACCTGGAGTGCTAATATTGTCCTTCCCTTGGCTAGTCAAGTGGTCGCACCACCTTTGTAGAGTTCCATCCTATCCTCCATCACAGTTCCTAGAGAATCCCCACCTTGTATTATTACGGTCAGCATTGCGCACTTCACCATTTGCAATGCACTACCCTAGTCACTATGCTTATTAGCTATATTTGGTCCACTACCCTTAACCCTGTCATCGAGATTGCACGCACCCTGTCTTACCAGCTTGGTCTTTTTTTCGAGAAGATATTTTGTTATTTCGGCCTCCATCTTCTTGACCTCTGCATCCATCAAAGTGGTTTTCTTTCTTAACCGTACCCTTTCTTCTTCCAGTTTGCAAAGTCTAAGGTTTCCCTATTGGATTTCTTCCTCAGGTCCCATGTGTTTTGTTCCTTGTAGCTGTGTGATCCCTCCTTTCAGAGCTTCGTGAACCATCGTATCTACGGGTGCTACAGTGCGTGGAGTAGGCTTCACACGTTCCATAGCGATTACAACATCTACTTCATATTTCCGCTTTAAAAGTGCCCGCGCGGTTAGGGTTTTGCACATGGTCCTATAAGCCCATAGAACCACTTGTACATGCAGGTTCTTGTTAGTGCGTTTCACATGGTGGACCACGTTTAGTACTTTGCATACTTTGTCAAAGGCTTCCACGCAGATAATCTTCGGCGTGCTTGGTCTTATCATACTTCGTCGTTCATGGCAATGTCTTGCCTGCTCCTGCTTGTTGGTCATATTTCCTATCGCGAAGACGGTGTGTGTTCATGCAGGTTGCGCACCAGACACCTATACCCATCTGGAGAGGTGGGCGTGTAGGTTGTTTCGTCCATCATACCTGGCTTTCATCCACATCTAAGGCTTTTCAAATCACTTGAGCATCATTTTTTTTGCATTTGCGCTAGTCCTCAAAACTTCTTTGATGCATACCCCACCATCTTGCGGGCGTAGCGCACAGTACCCATTTCAAAGTATCAAAATGTTGTTGTTCTGATACTTCTCTTTCAAATTGGTTTAAGAAATCATCCACCTCAGTCAATCCATCATACATACGCAGATCTCTTACCTATGTTGTCACGCATCGCAGCGGCCTTGTCATCATGTTGCAATTGAGTGTGGTTACCTCGTGTAACTACTTCTACCACTGTTCTGTCTCCTCGTTTGAGTGTGAGGTGCAGGAGCTTCCACGCTCCCACAAAATCTTGCCATCCGTTGTTGGATTCATTAGTCCTACTCCCACGCAGTTGTCTTATAGATATAGTCTAGATCTTTGTCGCTCTCATAGTCACGCACTGGCTCTGTGTAGTGCGATCCTTCCATAGAGTCTAAAGGTACCACTATACGTAGTGAATTTTTCTCGAAAATCATCTTGCGCTTCTTTAGATTTATCTCTCCATTCATGTAAGTGGCTCAATCTATTCCCAGTAGCACGAGATAGGAATTGTTGTCATCAACAATCTTTATCACTTCGAAATCTGCAAGCGCGCTCACACCTTCGATATCCATCATTATTCCCTGCAATCTTCCCATGGGTAGGATATTTTACTGGTTCACCATTTGCAATTGAACAGGAGACCATTGCAATGGGGGCCTGCCCATGTGTTCCCATGGCTGCTTTGGTAAAATGTTCGTGTCCGATCCTAGATCCAAAATCACTTGATCCATTTCGTATTCCCTGATCAGCATGATCAATCTCATCTCCCTTCCTATTCATGTTGCATGCTTTCCAAGATTCTGGACTACGCACGATTATCCTAGTCTAGCACATCTACTGATGAGTTCTTGCAGTCCCTTCACCGCTTTGCTATTGTGCAGCAGCTTCATGCATGTCTCCAAAAAGGTAGTGAGCATTAATGGGTCCATTTCTAGTTCCAGTTTGTCTTTACTACCTGAAGTGGTGGCCTCCATGAAGCTCTTCTTAGCTTCCATGAATGTCTCGTTAGCGTGATGTAAATCAAATTTTGGTTCCTTTGTTGGAGCCTTGCGAACCCACGCACTCTCTTCGGGTTGCTGGCCTTTCTCATCTCCTATCGTAATACCACTTCGGAGCACGATGTTTACATTCAAGTCTTTCTCACGCAGCTCAGACCTCATCATTTGCAGGTTCTGAGTCGAGGGAGGTTGGAGTGCTCCTTTATTGCGCAACCTCACTATTAGCGTGGGACAATCCTCTGTCTCATGATCAAACTAGGTACAATATAAGCATGATGGTCTCGTCCGATTTGTACAATAGCGGGCATAATTCCCTGGCCCTTTTCAACTGTAACAGATGAGTTGTCCACGACCCCTTCCTGGTCCCATTCCACCTCGACCACGTCCACGCCCTTGAAATCCAATGTGCGCCATCCTTCATTTTAATCGAGGGCCCGTGTTTCGATCTAAACTATGTAGGTAGGATTTCGGTCCATCATCAATTCATAACTTCTACAAATGTGCTCATCATGGCCTACTAACCTCTAGAAGTTACAGAACAACTGCTTGGAACTCCGCATATACTTATGTAATAGATGGCAGTTATCTGTAGCATGCTTTCCTCCTATCTGACAAATCGTGCACCACAATGCAAGCGCCACGCTCGATCCTGGTTGTGCCTCTGGTCTCAATGGCATTGGTCCTCCTGCCACCAGGTAGTTGATGAATACTGGACAATGGTCCATGTTATGTCCCTGGCTTTTGCACTTTACACGCCATACCTCCTCACATGCTTCTGGGTGAGACGTCCTGTTTTGTTTCAAACTCTGCATCTCAAGGCACAAGATTTTCAATTGCACGTGGATCTATTGGACTCCCAAGTTAGGTTCTTGTATCAGGGTCTCATTCACTCTCACTACGATTTCCAAGGCCTCGACTTGAGTGGACAGCTTCTGCTTTGATAACGCGTTCCTTAGATGTAGTGTTAGCGAAGCTACAAACCATGCATGGTGTTGCCCATCTATCAAGGTCATGTTGGCTTCACGAATCATACACTTTAGTCTCTGCATCACGATTTCTTTAAATCCAATAATCGACTATGTCTTTTATTTTGGTCTGCTAAATTCCCTGTTTAGCATAGCTTGGATATCTGTGATTCCTTTGTGTAGATTCTCATTGGAATGATTAATATACCACATCAGTGTGTGATCCTAAAAAGCACTCACCAGCGTTTCCTTCTTTATATTAACATCTGTGACTCCCTACGCTTCCCATACAACCTTTACCATGAACTAAAATTGGTCCGGATCTTCGTTCCCTACTCCTTTGAACACTGAAAACTTTGTTGCACTCGCCATATTGAACTATGGTGGTGGCGGAGGTGGTGTGGGCGAAGACGGGGGTGAAGAAGGTGAAACTGGTGGTGGTGTAGGTGGGGGTGGTATGCATGGAATTCATTGCTTTATTATACTGATTGCGCTTCTTGGTGAGACTTTCGTGAGCTCTTCCTGGCTTTCTTGCAGAGGTGAAATCAAGGGGCTAGACTCTAGTTCTGCGCTATACTTGTTTCTGTAGATCCTCCCACTCCACGTAGCCCTAAACATCAATTTATTCGCATAACCCACTTTTCACACAGTAGCATTTTAATCCAAGTGTTCAAATATTTAATGTACTTACGTCGCGGTCCTTTGAGGAAGCGTCGTTCCGCTTTGCTATAGTTGACTGAAGTATCTATTGCAAACTCGTTGATAAATCTTCCTATAATTCAATTGAGCCAATGGTCCACAACGCGCACTCTTATCTTCTAATGCTTCCAGTTTGTGCACCAACTCTGGAGTCCACACAATAGGTTTGTTGAGCCTACACCTTCCTTGATTGTCTACTAGCTTCACAATCCACTTGTACATCTCAGAGGGGAAGGATAAAAAGAAAATTTCATGGATTTCCATATATAAATAGAAATCTAACCACTCTTCCTTTAATAACCGTGGATTCCTGTTTTCTTGCACTGCGAACTTGTGAATCTTTCTGTCCAACCACTCTTCAATTCCTTTCTTCGTCGGATTCCAGTGATACGACATCAGACATCTCTTATGCAGATCCTAGTTCCAACAACAGAACCATTTTTTGGCTTATAGGGGCCTGACCCAGGTTCAGAGTTAAGTTAGCCAAACGAATCTTAGTACTACTGGCCCTTTCGGCAAAAAGTCTGCACAGCGCGAATTGAGGTCTCACCCGAAGTAGTATGGGAGGGTGCTAGAACCAATTTTCACACCCTGGAGATGTCTAATGAGTTCAAGAGGTTTGCGGTTTGACCCTTCATACACTTTCTAGTCCCTCGCAGCCTGTTATACTACCTTTGCATAGCCCTACTCGGGGCCAAACGCTGCGCTTCTGCATTATTACCCAAGTCCTTAACGGTATTCAAATGTTAGTTGATTGTTTTAGCCTACTTGCATGCTTTAAGTTATACTTAACAACATAAACCATTTATACAGATGTGTGCAGTAAATAAACTATATATTTGCAAATTATATCAACCATGCATTAACTTGAGAACAGATACACAAAATGATATCAGACTTTTCTTTATTAACTCCTTCCTTGGTTACAGACTCAACTTTTCCTTGCGCACTCAACTGCAGGGGTCCGTGCAGTCAACTGCGGACGATTAGGCCTCTACGCACTCAGCTGCAGAGCCTTCTCTTACTCTACGACCCAAAGACACGCTTAATCACTTAGACTCTTCATATTTCTCTACTTTTTTTTTCCCTTTTATACTTAGAGCCTCGCTCTATTTATACAATCCCATGGTCTGCGGACCATGGGTAGGTCTATCTAGCTAACATTACATTACAAAACTAGGGTAGACAACCTTGTGATTCTATCATACATTTCGCACTCCGTGGCCGCAATTCGCAGAGCTTTACAACAAGATTGGGTCAAAACTTGGGCTTTGAGCCCTAAAACATGCTTTGAGGGGGATTCCATGCCCAACAAAAAGGACATTGTGTCCCATCATATATCTAGAGGGATTTATGAAACTCATGTGAAACATATAACACAGGTCAGTCATGCGGAATTATTCCAAAATTTAATGGAGAGTAATACTCATGTGAAGATTTCCCTTAGCAAATTTGTCAAGATTAAACCATGGTATGCCAGGCCTATCACTATTCATGGAACATATTTCTATCAATACCATGTACAACTCCAATTATATTATGAACTATTTCTAGAACTTGGCATACAATATTGTTGGAGTGATTCCCCTCCTTCAAGTATTCATGAATTTTTATCTAAAATATTATGTGCAAGAAAAAATGACCAATTATTTTAAGAGAAAAAATGTGTTGGTGGAAGAAAATGCAAAATATGTTCTCATTTGGCACTCTTTGATGCTAAGTATCCTATTGAAATATATATTTATTAGCTATTTAATTTATACAACTATTTTATATAATTAAAGTTAACAAAAATATTTTAAAATCATAAAATTTGATGTTAATATTGTGAAATTTATTTTAAATATGAAAAGTTAAATAATTTTACTAATTTTTAATAATAAAAAATCTGGGATACGTGTAAAAATATTTTAATAAAACTAAATCTTAAAATGAAAAAATTAATGAATTTTATTTAATTTTAATAAATAAAATTAGAAAATAAACGAATAAAATCTTCTAAAATTAGAAAATGTTAGTTATTTCTATATCGAGGACTTATTATTGAGATCCGTGATTAGATTAAATTCTATAAGATTTCTTAAGTAACGAGAATCGAAGATATTGTGCGAATAAAGTAACGAGATAAAAGTTGGGCTATTTTCTTGTAGGCGGAGTTATGGATAAGATCCTTCTCTATAAATAGAGGCCATTGCGGATATATCAAGTTGAAGGATTTTATTTGGTAGTGGGGGCATTAATCAAGTTGTTATCATAATGGCTTCTGGGAGAAATATAGTGGTGCTCCTTTGTTTGATATCATTCCTTTTGTAAATATTTTTAGTTTCATTTAATTATTATAGAATAGTTTTAGAAAAGTTAGGGGATATGAGAGTCTTTGCATAGATTTATGGAATAAATTATGAGAGCTTAGGGGATAATTTAGGATTAAAAAATATCTGATCTATAAAGTAATTTATGGAGTGATTTTAAGATTTAGAAAAGATATTGTATTTCAGTAAAAAAGTTTGTAATAAAAATGAGTGATTTAATAGTTTTTTTGTTTATCCAGAAGACTACAGAATGTTATGTGTATAAGACATGACTTCTTGAAAGTTTGTAATAAAAAAGAGTGATTTGACAGTTTTTGTTTATCAAAGAGACTGCAGAATGTTATAAGTATAAGATTGATTTAACTGTTTTTTATTTATCAAGAAGACTGGAGAATGTTGTATGTATAAAACATGACTTCCTAAAATTCTATTGAATTAGGTATTCTTAAAATTTAAACTATATTTAAGTTGCATTTATTTCTTTAACTAAATTCTATATAATAATCACAATCTTACTCAAAATAAGAATGCCTTCCATATAAGTTATCATATTTTAAAATAAAATTTCCATCTCGTATGGGTATTTGTGGATAATTGTATTTTTTCATTGCTTCTTGAAACATGGGTATATGTATAATACCTGACTTCTCTTTTAAGACAGTCTATTGAATTAGACACAGGAAGAGAGGTGATTTTATAAGATTTAATATTTTTTTTAAAAAGTTTTTGTTAATAGGTGTTGTTTGTTTTTGTTTAGATTTATGTTTTTATTTTTATTTTTTATTTTTTATTTTTTTAAAATTAAATTGTTTTCAATTTACTCTATTTTTCCCGGCCAACCTTTTTCTCATGGACATATAACTTTGTTGAAGCTTTAGAAAGGGACATGGTTTGAAATGCTAAAATATCAAATGTATGGAACAACCAATGTGTGTTTTGTGAAAAATATTTAAACTGAATTTGATGTTTTGAGGAATGGAACACACTAATAGATTACTCCAAGTGTTATTTCTTGGCTACTTGAGAATACATGATATGGGAAGATATATTATTATAAATGTCAGTTCCTTAATCACACATGACATATATACAAATTATTTTTATTATATAACTATGTTTTCTTCATATAATTTATTTGTTATAACAATTTATATATAAATGTGGTTATGGACAAGTTTAAATATAAAAATGACAACTTGTTTATTCTTGTTTTTGCATCATTTGAAATCAATATCTTTTATCAAATAGTAATATGTTATTTAATAATTTCATGGCTACTATGAATATAAAACATTACTTTCCATTAGTCCTTGTATGGCTAAAATTTAATTGCTATTAAAATAATGAACCAATGGGAATCACTATGTGTGCACTTAGGGTGAGGTGGGGGATCTCTAGACTCCCTATGATGGTAAAGAAATAAGTGATCAACTATTGGGATTGAGGAATGAATTCGTCTAGAGTCCTTGTTTCAGTTTGAAATTGATGTGTAGTCCTAGAAGCAATCATTTCCCCCTCAAACTCTAGAATCTAGTGCAGGGGTGACAATTGCATGTAAAAGTGGTTGTAGCTATCTATAGTTGGGTGGAGAGTCATTTTCGTAGACTGAGTTACCTTGCAAGCTTAAAGATAAGTGTCTCTGTATTCTTGTTTACTACTTTAATGAATTATGTGGCATTGTTGTTATTAATGGTGTTGGAAATTTAGGGACTGCATTTTTATTATCCCACATATATATGTGTTGATTACCTATGCATGTTTGTGCTTCGAACTAGAAGAAAAGTGTGAGTGATAATTTGTTGATGTAAAATATTGTGCATCTAATGTATTAAAGGTGCAATAAACTACATAATAATATTGTTAAAGTGATATGGATGAGTTGAGTTTTCTTAAATATAAATGAAATGCTTAACTGTGTTAAGGATAATACATTAACAAAAGTAAACAAACTCCATGAGATGATACATGCAATAACCAAAGCCAATAGAGCTTGAAGTGAACCTTGAAAATAAGTGGGTTTTGAGACCCTTCTTACTATTATATTGTTTACAAGGGAGACCCTCTACTAGCAAGGTCTATGTTTGATTTACAAATTGAGTATTTGTTCACAAGATGTTGTGTTGCTATGAAAGAAATGTATGCATAACAAGGGGAAGTTCCTGGGGACCAATTGAGCCCTGCAACTTTACCTAGATGTCTACCATCCTTACCTAATTGGTATTCGACCTTCCATTTTAAGTAGGCTGGATATCTGTAGGTGTCATATTCATGTTGATGATAAGGCACTACAAGGCTCAACACAGTGTCATGAAGCCACTTTCAAAGTTAGTGTGGACTCTGAAATTGTTGGCATGTAGTTGGCGAGGTGGGAACCTCATAGAAGCTTTCTCCAAGCCCATGCTAGGTAATGGACGCAGGAGTGCCTATACCGACATGCGAGGAATTCCCTACTTCAAGGAAGGGAAGTCCCATGGATGAGGAATCCCTCAATGTAGCTATCATCAAAGCTCGGGAGGGGTAACACCATGGAATGCTTTAATCTAACACTAATAGAGTGGAAAAATATTGAAGGTTATTTAGAGGTCTACAAGACCTCTAAGACAGAGTTGTGGTCTAGAAGGATAGCTCGAGGAAGCCTACACGATGATAGATCTTGTCTTCAAGGAGAGAACATAAATGTCTTTATAAGACATTGCATGAGACAGAGCCAAAGTTCCTTAACCAAACCATTGTAGAATGGTAAGGGAAAAGTATTCATTGTGATGCAAGGTAGTGAAGCCCTAAGCTTATAGAAAAGGTTGGATAATATTATCTCTTTGCATACCAGAACCTGAGGCAATAAGCCTCCTATTGGAGTGGCACGATTGTCGCTTTACAGGATTAGTCAGGAAGAAGATAGCGTGGATTCGTTGTTGATACCATTTAGCTAGATGTATGATCCATAGGACCATTTAAGTCCCAATGGTATAACATATGTCAAAGGTCAGAACTGATGCCTCAGTGGTAACAGTAGCAGAGGGATGCCAACCCCAACTAGTGGGAGGTTGTTGGAATAAGGAATTGCTAAGAGGGGGGGGTGAAACAGTAATTAAGAAACTCTTATTCTTTTTATTATGATGCTTATAGCCACTTCTTATGTTCTTTAACTTGTGAGAGAATTCATTCATAAAAAATGAACCACTAATATTTCAGACACATAGATTCAAATGTTGATTACATGAGGAACATGCTTTAGACTAAAAAAAAATTCACATGAAAACCTAGAGGGAAAAAACCACCAATTTTTTGTTTGTTTTATGATGTAATTCTGGGGCCTACTTAATTACATCTATTTTTTTGTGAGAACCTACTCACAGGAGGCATATACCCCCTTTATTTATTAAGCACCAAATTTCCAATAGGCACCAACCTTCCCTTGCCACTGTCCCACTGTTTCATATAATTTTCAAACTGAAAATAGAGGCATACAATTTTACAAGTAAAATACCAATAAATGGATGTCTGTATATTCAACTTTTCCACTCGGTTTTCTGTGCTCAATTACATTAGGCCTCCTCTTGCTACTCACAGCAACACTTCCTCTACACTCTTCCTTCATTGTCAAAGGGCTCTTTACTGACTTCTCTCCAACACTAACCTCCCCATTCTTTATATTGCACACTCGATTCTCTTGTTGTTCTATTAGACAAGGTTCTCACAAGTGCTTCAACTTCTCTGTCACTATACACTTCACTCACAACTCAATACTCTCACACATCTACTCAACTCCACATTTAGCTCAATGGAAGGTTTGAGTTTTGTTTCTATGCTGCATTGGGACCGATGTAGTCTTTGTTGCCATCCACACTTCTCGAGAGTGTAGTCTTGGCATGGAACTCCATTCTTCTGTTGCATCAATCTTTAACAATTATGTCGCTGCACTAATTTCTAAGAATGGCCATTGTTCACTTCACTATCTCGTTGTGTGACTCTCCATGTTGGGAATTTAATTTTAGTCCACTCACACATTCCAACGAGACTCCCCATGCTTATTCATAGCTCACAAAAATTGAATTTAGCCCCACATGGCTTCTCTATTTTTCCATTTATATCTCTAATACATGCATGAGACATCTTCAATGATGAATTCATATGTTCCTCATTCAAACCTATAGTTTTTGACCCATACACCTCTAAGGCTCCCTATACTGTTATATCAAAACTTTCATATTTTTTGGTACGTAGTTTTTGTTTAATGGCGATTTTATTAAGGAATGGAGCCTCTAGCAAAAGAATTCAACAGGAAACATTGAAGAGAATAGAACAAAAGGGGATCAATTCTTAGTCCCTGGAGGTTGTGCATTGAGTGCTAGTATCTGGAGCCCTAAAATAGTTTGTTGCCCCTGGAGGTCAATGTGTGTTGACCCTTGAGATAGGATTCTTAGAGCCCTGTAACAACTTGGGTTCGTAGAGTTTGTGGTTGAGACACAGGTCTATAGAGCCCTGTAACATCTCGAATCCCCAAAGGTTGTGGGTTGGGATGGAATACCTAGATCCCTATAACAAATTGGGTCCCCTCGAGGCTATGGGTTGATATAACATAATCTATAGCCTTGTAACAGCTTTACACTGAAATTTGTCACCATGACTATCTACAGTTAATATGGCTCCATCAATAGTCATATTATCCTCCTTGTCAAGCCTCATACCTCTGCTCTTCATGTCAAACTTCAAAAAGAGAGAAAGTCACTTAAAAACATGTTTATCTCTGGGTACGCAGGTTCTCTCTACCTTGCCTGCGTGTACGCATCCCAAACACACTGTACCTGCGTACTTGTACGCTATGTAAGCCAAAGGATGGGTGCGTACCCCTGTAAAGGTCAAAAGGCGCGAGTTTCATCTTTAAAAAGTTACTTGTGGTCACTTCTAGAGCCTTCTAGAAGAGTGTTTGACGTGTATTGAGCGCTCCAGATGGTTCATGCATCCCTATGATAGAGGAACTTATCCCATCAAGAGAGGAGCTACCCCATCCAAAAGAGGGAGTATCCCATTGATGTTGGAACTGAATAACTTCCTCTAGAACACTATAAATACAGGCATTGGGCCAGAGGAGGGGAGGTTGAAAGCTGAACATTCCAAAGGGTAGATGCTGCTGGAATTAGGACTTCCATTGTAAACTTGTGAGGAGAGATTACCATCCTTTCTTGTTGCCATATTGGAAGTGGGTGAGCTTGTCAAAGTAGAGGAAATCTCTTGCTGGACCCTGGGAGGAGCTTGCACAACACTAAGGCTCAGGTTGTAATGGTTCCTTTTTTGTTTCCTTAATACAAATAAGTCCATTCTTCTCAATGATTTGTTGTTAATGAATTATTTCATGTACTCCTTGGTCTATGTGATGAATATGCTTTGTTTTATGAAATATTCAGGTGTTATGTAATCGTTTGCTTTGTTAGTGTATGCAGGTCTTAAAGTGAAGGAGGAGCTCATCTGGATCAGCAAGGCTGGACTGCTACAACAAGCGTTGGACCTAAGGTAAGATCAGAAAACACCTGATCTCTCATAGATAATGTATGTTTAGAGAAGGATTGCTCTTGTTTGGTTTGTTTGTCACTAGAGAGTCTTAGACTCCTAGGGAGGTTAGGTTTGTCCACAAAAATAACTCTTTCCGCATGACAATGGCCTTCTTATACAAGGGTGTCCTTTCCAATGCATTTCTCAATCTATCAGGAGAGTGGTACTCCTTGATCCGGAGACTGTGTGGCAGGTAATTCCATCTCCTTTGGCATGTTTCAGCTCAATTTATTGTGTAAATTAAGACATGTATTTTACTATCAATCTAGGTTGGTAATCTTAGAAGCAAACCACAATTTATGGACTTTTGGATAAAAAATAACGTAGGAAGTAGTTATGAAAATAGAAGTGCATATTACAAATATAAATAATTCTAAGAATGGAAATACATATTATAAATTACTTCTCACAACTGAAGCAAAAACTATCTAAGTCTATTCCATAAAAGAATACATTATTGGTCAATGAAATTAGGCTATTTTAGAAAAACAAGGAAGAGGCTCTCTCAAAGAGACCTAGTTGTCCTCCTTCAATAATTATATAATAACATTCCCAATATCTAAGTAAGCAAGAAATAATGTAATGAAAGCATAAAAACTTAATCTAAGAAAACTTGAAAGAAGTGAATCTTGTTCATTCTTAGTTTTAGTTCATGGAGAAGAGGCTCCCTCAAGGAGACCTAGTTGTCCTTGCACATTCAAGCTAATGGCTAAAAGAAGCAATATTCACTTAACATATTTCATAAAATAAATTCATATTAAAGATATCTACAATTATTTACAGAAAATGAATATTATGAACATGGAAAATCAGGCTAGTATATGCACAAATATAAACATGATACAACAAAGTGTACTTAGCTTGGATGGGGGCCCTCCAAACTTGCTGGTACACTGCTTAAATACTTAGATACAACAACTCATTTACTCCAGAAAACACAAAGAAATCATGAAGCAAAAGTTTTGTCTTCAATTATCTAAAAAATAATAAGTTTGTCTACATACTTCTAACTATGAATGCCTCTTCTTAAATAGGAAAAATGATAACCAAATGAGCTAAAAAGTCTAAAAAAACTATCATTAATGTTATCCCACTTCATCAGGTCGAAGCCATCCATTAGTTACAAGAAATCTGGAAAAAATCCCAAAAATCCTAAAACTGCCCCTTTTTAATAGGGATTTCTAGGTGACAGGTCATGTTTGACTAGCTTTGACCGGGCCTGCATTTTCTCATTTTGACCGAGCCAATAAATGTGCATCCATATTTGGTTCCTAAGCTTTCCAAGTATGTATCTATCTCGAGCCCAGGTGTCTTGCATATATCACTTTAAAGGAGCTATTACGGGAATTTCCAGTTCTGTCCAAAAATGCTCTTAAAACCAAATTTTTACAAAAATATCTAAAAATTGAAAAACATAATTTATTTACCTGAATATGCATAATAAGTTCAAATTGAGGCATATATGGATGATATAAAGAGGAATATGATGGAAGTTAATTGGATTTGTAATAAGCAAAATTGATCAAAATCGAGGACCAACATCTCCCCCTTGTTGATCTCCAAGCATGTCCTCATGCTTGCTTTCTTCTCTTCGATCTTTTGAGTGTTGATGTATCTACTGTCCCTGATCCTAAAGCCTCTTACTGTGTTTCCTGTAGAAGACAATCAATATCTTCACATGTCCCTTCTTTGTAGATAGTAGCCATCACATTTTGTCTCTCATACTTGTATTTCCATGTGTTCTTTTCATTAAGCCATCTGTAAGCTTGTTTAGAAATCAAAATGTTATTTGCTTCAAGCTTATTAATTTTGTTGTTCAATTTTTCATTTTCTTTGACGAGAGATTTGGTTTTTTGTTTATACATCTTGTTTTCTTTCTTCAAGTCCCTTTCCAAAACCTTGTTGACTTCCAACTCCCTTGTCAACTCTTCTATCTTCTTAAGATGTCTTCTTGACGTAGCTCTTTTTCTTCTCTTACAGTTTCCTTGGAAAATGAATGTGATGATGTATCTCCTATCCATGCATGCTCAAAGTAAGAGTCCTTTTCCAAAGGATATTCTTGAATTTCCCTTTCCATCCTTTGCAATATCTCATTAACTTCCTTTGATATTGTTGGAGGTGCAACAATTTCTACCTCCAGGTCATTTTCTTTCTCACCGGGCTCTTCTTGGGTTTTCTTCCTAGGCCTTCTAAGAATAGATATGAAAGATCTTTCTTTTTCAACCATACCACTATCATGTTTCTTTTTGGATCGGGTCCTAGGATACATAGGAGAGTTCATTATGCTTCTAGTAACATGCATTTGTTCAAATTTCTCTTATGTTGTTTTCTCTTCCATATGATGTTAAACCAAGAATTCTATCCAAATCAATCCCTTGCTTCTCACCTAATGTTCTACAAGTACTTTGATCAACCCCTGATGATAAACATGTGCTTCTTTCACTTCAATTTTATTTTTGACACTCTTTATCATTTTAATCAAGCTTTTAGAGAAGAAATATGGTAGATTAATTTTGGAATCTCCCTTTATGTGTTGCAGTAGCCTAATTTGGTAGAGATAAACTAGGTTATGCCTACTATCACAAGTGAAGTATCTTTGAAGGATTAAAACTAGTTCAGACCAAGGTTCCCTGAACCAGTCCCTTTGAATGCCTTTTCATCTATCAAAAGATCATTTTCTTTGCTTCTCCAACAAGAATGTTCGTCCTTTCTCCTTGAAGTGTAAGCCCTTACGATATTCTTCTCTTGTTAAGGGAAAATCTAAATCTTGGGAAAGGAATTCTGGGTTTAATGGTAAGGAGAGGTCACCTACTTTTGTTTGTCCTTGTTCATAATGATCTATGAATTCTTGAGTAATATTCTTATTATGCCCATTAAACTTTTGAATAAATCCTATCAATCATGCCTAATACAATATTTCTATGCTTTGTTTCCCCCAATTCTCTATCTTGAATTCATTTGCCTCAATTCTGGTTGCCATATGTTTTGTGTACCAATTAATGTACACTTGGAAATTTAACATCTTCATCATAAACAAAATTACATATATAGATATGTCTCTGCTTCCTTATTCATGCAATTTTGGTTTATGGATCATAGCAAATAGGCTTACCTAAACTCTGGAGTTCCTTGGAAAAAAACAAAATGACTCCCTTGCTTGAATCTTTCTCAATTCCCTGTTTTGCTGCCAAAAAGAAGTCCACAGTTCTTTTTTAAAAATGTCTTACTGTGTAAAGAGATGTCAAAAATATCATAACAATGTCTTACTTCTTTTAAACTTCATGCTCCAATCTCTAATTTCCGAAGTTTTGTTATGAAAATACCCTCTCTGTTTTTTTTTTTTCACTGTGCATATGAAAATGGAACAAATTTGCTTATTGTATATATGAAAAATAGAGAAAAAGAATGCTCACTATGTGTAGGAAAATTTTCACCGTGTATATAAAAATGATACTTTGTTTTCATATGCAACCATATATGAAGAAATCCATAACTCAAGCTTGATTACCTGATCTGAAAGCAATCTCGTAGATATCTCTGAGTTAATGACTTGAGTTCATGTGTTTAGCAATGCTATTTTGATTAGAAATCTTCTAAAACATCTCTGAGGATTTTCGCATTACATAGATGGCAACATTGGTGTTAATGGTGGCAAGATTTTGATTCCATAACTGAAGTTTGACTCCTTATAACATGACACATTTCAATCACTAACTCGATCTTATCTATCCCTGAAATCCGTTCAACTACTGATGAAAATCCAGAAATGATTTATTACCTTGTTTCTCTGCGAAATTTTGGGAGTTTGTTGGTAAACTTGGTCGACTTGGAAAACAAGAGATCTCAGCTTTAATTCTCTCATTAAAACTAATGCATTCCTCCCTTATTTCTCCACAAACTTCTATGATTTCCTAGCCTATTTCTTATGTAGTGTTTTCCTCTATTCAGGCTCTCTGTTCTACGCAACCCTCTGTCCAATATTTACATTTTTCCTGCTTATTTTCTCCTTCTATGAGGGTTCTATACGCATGCATATAAATGCACAGCATTCGCCTCTTCTTTTTGAGATTAAATATAATTGTGATGGTGGAAGAAAGGCTTAACATAGAGCTCGATTAGCATTGGAATGGTGAATGAAGGCAATAGAATTTCAGAGAGTTTGTTTGAATGCATTTTGACCGTTTTACCACTCCAACTCATACTTCAACCTGCATACCCGTGGCTACCCATGTGTCTATACTTTGACTGCATTTCTCTATCTTGTATGCTCTTCATTCATGGTTTTACATGCCCGTCCTATCACCATAATGTTTGCATAGTTGTGCTACCCATGTTTTGTGAAGTTGATCATTTGTTTGCATTCATTTCGTTACATGCCCACCTTTGGTTGTATATACAATGATATATATGTCTTCATTCTTTGTATATGAATTCACTCATTTCGTTGCATGTCCACCTTTGGTTGTATATGCAATAATACATATGTCTCTTCATCCTCTCCGCTTTCATATATTGCATTTCGATTAGGCTTTGTCATTTTTTATATGCTCACTTCATAATTTATTTTTGAAATGACCATGGGATAGGTCATTTAAAATCAAATTTCTTATAATGACACTAATAGGGAAAACAAAAAATCTTATGGTAAAGATATTAAGTCCTCAACCTTTTATCAAAATTATTATAAGATGATGTATGTGGAATTATTGTAGGAAACTTATATGGGTTAATGTAGGATTATGGAAAAAATAAAAATTAATGTAAGATGTATGGTAGGGTAATGGATATAAATAGGATTATGATGAGGGTAGGATGTGGTTAAATATAGGATGATAAAAGTAGGTAGGATAAATGTAATGGATGCATATCCAAGTTAAATTAGTTCTAACAATTTTAGAATTTTTTTGAAAAATCAAAGGTTTTAAGAATACACCTTTTTTACTTACAATACTTCTTCTTTCGCATACTAACTCAATGTTCATTGATGATGATAATTCTTCAAAGATAGATGCGAATAGAATGTAGACACTTGTATCTGCTTCTGTAATCCCTTTAATGTTGTCGCATGTTTTTGCATTTGTTATTGATTCAGGTCCCTTTAATGATTTTTCATGTTGTTCAGGTCCCTTCTGCGATGATCTTTTGAATAATGCTTCAGGTCCCTTCTGTAATGCTGTTTCAGGTCCCTTTAACATTAGTTTGATGCAGGTTTCTTCTATATATTTTAATGATGGCAGGTCCCTTTTGATATTGGTTGATGATGTTTTATTTCAAATCCCTTCTGATAAACAAATGTTTGATATCAAACCATAGCATGGTTTGTTGATTTATTGTGAATCTTCCCCCCTTGCTTAGCTTCAGACTTGTCATCAAGTCTGTTAAGTTTTGGAGAGTGATCCTGTAAAAACACAAATGGAAAGAAAAAAACATGAAAAAGAATTCATTTTGGCCAAACATGTTGGTTTTCCAATATGAACTTGAGTTTGTGTTGTGCCAGTTTCCTGGGTTTTTACAACCAAACTCTTTTATTATTTTTTATCTTTTGTTTTGTTTTTGTTTAGTTTTTTTTTTTTTTTTGAGAAGACATATTGCTATGCTTTTCCAATACTTCCATATAATTTGTTGGGTTGTGTTATATTCTTTCCACGACTGGCCCACGTAGTTAACCGGGGGGTTGGGGGGAGGGGGGGGGGGGTCACAGGGGGTTTGAGGGGTACCCATAACCCCACTCTATGAGGTCCGGGGCAGTGCCTCGGAAAATTTTGGTTTTGGACAGACCCACCTATGGTTTTGTGCATGATTTTCGCACATGGTTTTGGACGCGATGGTTTTCGGTCCATGGTTTTGGACTATATGGTTTTTCGGTCCATGGTATTGGATGCTTCGGCATGAATAAATATGTATTGTAACATTCAAAGGAATATAAAGAAAAATCAAGCTGGTAGTCCCAGTTTTGTGATCCAGGGGAAAATCTCTATGTATATATGTTTTATGTGTTATTATCTCGCATTGTTTATTTTATGTGTTTTAGAATTCATATGCAGGTAATTTCTATACGGGGTTGAAACCTACATTTGGTAACAAAGCTATTTTGGCTTCAAGGGGACGTCTTTGTTGCCGAGGGTTTTCGCTCGGGCCTATGGTAAACCCTGTTTAGTGGGAGATCTGTGAGATCGAATCTGGTGGTGAAAGAAGATGGCGAGCAGTGGAAAGATAGAGATCGAGAAATTTAATGGTTAGAGTTTTGAGTTGTGAAAACTCAAGATGGAGGATCTATTGGTGGATAAATATCAACGTATCGCGGTAGATACGGGTACTAAACCAACAGGAGTGTCCAATGAAGAATGGAAGAAGTTGGATCGGAAGGTAAAGAGCACAATACGATTGTGTCTCAAATTCAGTATTGCTGAATGTATCAAGGGAAGCTACAACAAAGGCTTTGTGGGACAAGTTACAGACTTTGTACCAATCTAAGTCTCTGGTGAATAAACTGTTCATGCAAAAAAAGTTGTATAACCTGAGGATGAAAGATGGAGACTCGGTGACAGACCATCTGAATGCATTTAATACTGTGGTAAGTCAGTTAGCATATTTTGATATTAAAATTTCAAATGAAGATAAGTGTATCAGTTTGTTGTGTTTTCTACTAGATTTTTGGGATAGTTTGGTTATTGCAATAGGTAGCAATGCAACTACCTTGCAGTTTGATGAAATAGTCTCATCCTTGCTGATGGAGGAGATGAGACAGAGAAATATGGAGAGCCAAAATGGTGATGCCTTGTCTCTATGAGGGTGGTCCTAGAACATAAACCAAAATAAGTCATCGAGTGGGAGATCTAAATCTAGAGGAAGATCTAAATCTCCAGGAAAGCCTGTGAAGGTGGTGTTCTGGAAATGCGGAAAGGAAGAGCACTACAAAAGGGACTAAAAATCTAAAGCTCTTGATAAAGGAAAGGGATCTGATGATGCTCTTTCTGCAGAGGCAAAAAGCACCACAGATGAAGGTGGGGATGTGTACTTGGCTTCTTCAAGTACACATGTAGATCATGAGGCATGGTTGATTGACTCAGGTGCATCCTTTCACTTCACTCCCCATAGAGAGTGGTTCTACGAGTATGAGAAATATGATGGTGGTGATGTCTTCTTGGGGGATGACAGGAAGGCTAGAATCATTGGTCACGGAAAAGTAATGTTGAAGTTGCGAGGTGGAAGGGTTAGAACACTTCCAGGTGTTCTACATATTTCTGCATTAGCCAGAAATCTGATTTTTGTAAGCAAGTTGGATGACGCAGGTATAAAAATAGTGTTCGAGAAGGATACCTGCAAAATGGTTTGAACAGCACTGGTATTGATGCAGGGAGTTCATATTGGAACTCTATACAAGCTGCAACGTAGCACTGTTATTGATGAGTGCAATAGTTCTGCGTTTCCTGAAAGTGGAGCAGAAAACCTAGTGGTCTCTGGAGAGAAGACCATGTTGTGTCATCAAAGGCTTGGACATATTGGAGAGAAGGGCCTCTGAATACTTCATGATAAAGGTATGATAAAAGGTATGAGTAATAACTCTCTGGATTTTGATTTTTGTGAAAATTGTGTATATAGGAAGCAGAATTGGGTGAGTTTCCCCTTTGGTGGTAAGAGAGCGAAACAGATATTAGAGCTTCTACATAGTGATGTGTTTGGACCTGTGAAGGTTCCATCACTGGGTAAGTCTGTGTACTATGTATCATTTATAGATGACTTCTCAAGGAATACATGGATATAGTTCCTTAAGAAGAAATCTAAAGTATTTGACAGGTTTAAATAATTTAAGGCTCTCATGGAAAATCAGAGAGAGAAGAAGATAAATGTGTTGAGGACAGATAATGGTGGAGAGTTTACAGCAAGGAATTTAAATAATTCTGTAAGAAGTGTGGTATATCACAGCAGAAGAATACTCCATATACACGTCAACAAAATGGAGTTGCAGAAAGAATGAACAAGACATTGATGAAAAGGGCAAGAAGCATGCTCAATGGTGTCGGGTTAGGACAGGAATTCTGGGCAGAGGTGGTGGATACTGCATGTTACCTGGTCAATAGGTCACCTTCATCAGTGTTGGAGGATAAGACTCCACAAGACGTATGGACTGGTAAGAAACCCTCTCTTTCACATTGAGGGTATTTGTATGTGATGCATATGTACATGTTCCAAAGGAGAAAAGAACAAAGTTGGATAGTAAATCTAAAAAGTGCATCTTTATTGGGTATAAGGATGGTTTAAAGGGTTATAAGCTTTGGAACCCAGTAATAAGGAAGGTTGTCTACAGCCGAGACATGGTGTTCAGAGAGGTGAAATATATTATTAAACATGAAGTCCAACCAAAGGAACCCGAGAAGATAGAATTTGAGCTAAAGGAGGAAGAATCAGACTCTACAGCAGATGAGGAATCAGAAGATGAAGAGCCACAAATTCCAAGTGTGAGAAGCTCAATTTGAGAAAGAAGGCAGCCAGAAAGGTATAGTCCATCTGCTTTTTGTTCAATTTTTCTTTATCTATTATTGATGATGATCCCAGAACTGTGAAAGAAGTAGTAGATTTAGAGGATGGAAAAATATGGAAAGAGGCCATGGTTGATGAAATGGCATCTTTGCACAAAAACGAGGCTTGGGATCTAGTGGAGTTGCCGGCTGGAAGGAAACTGATTGGCAACAAATGGGTTTTCAAGAAGAAGACAAATGCAGAAGGAAAGTTGGAGAAATACAAATCTCGGTTGGTAGCAAAAAGTTACTCCCAGGTGTTAGGAATTGATTTTGATGATATTTTTCTCTTGTTGCCAAGGTAACTTCTATTAGATTACTTTTATTTGTTGTTGTTGCTTTTGATTTTGAGGTAGAACAAATGGATGTGAAGACAACATTTCTTCATGGGGATCTGGAAGAGGAAATCTACATGAAGCAACCTGAAGGCTTTGCAATGAAGGGTAAGAAAGAACTAGTATGCATGTTAAAGAAGTCTTTGTATGGGTTAAAACAGTGACCAAGGATGTGGTATCATAAATTTGATACATTTATATGAAGACTTGGCTTCACCAGAAGCAAAGCAGATCACTGTGTGTATTTTAAATTAATTGGTGACCGTGTTATTTATTTGGTCTTGTATGTGGATGATATGTTGCTGGTTGGAAATGGAAAAGAAATTATCCAGGATTTGAAGACCCAATTGTTCTCCAAATTCGACATGGAAGATCTTGGTGCTGCAAACTATATTTTGGGCATAGAAATTAAAAGAGATCGAGTAAAGAGGAAGCTTTGGTTAAACTAGAGGAAGTATGCCGAGACAATAATGCAGAGGTTTAATATGCAGGATAGTAAACCGGTGAAGGTTCCTATTCCTGTAGGTGTGAGGTTATCTGTTGAACAGTGTCCCAAGACACCAAAAGAGGAAGAGGACATGTCCCGTGTTGCATATGCAAGTGCAGTCGGTAGCCTGATGTATGCAATGGTCTGTACTAGACCAGACATTGCACATGCAGTGGAAGTATTGAGCAGGTTTATGTCAAAACTAGGGAAGGAACATTGGACAGCAGTGAAGCGGGTTTTTAGGTATTTGCATGGCACTAGTGATTATGGTTTGTGCTACCAAGGAAAACTAGGATTCGACAAAGTGTTGGATATTCATGGCTTTGTTGATGCAGACTAGGCTGGAAGAGAAGATCTACAAGTGGGTATGTGTTTAACCTATTTGGAGGTGCAGTCAGTTGGATGAGTAAGAAACAATCTGTAGTGGCACTATCAACTACAAAGGTAAAATACATGGCAACCACTCATGCAAGCAAGGAAGCAGTTTGGTTGCAGAGATTTTGTTCAAGTATGGGGTTAGTACAAGAAGCTATAAGGATAGACTATGATAGCCAAAGTGAAATTTTCTTGGCAAAGAACCTTGCATATCATTCAAAGACAAAGCACATTGATGTCCAGTATCACTTTGTGAGGGATATGATAGAATAAAAAAAGGTGTTGCTGGTAAAGGTGGACACTTTGAAGAATACTGCAGATGCATTGAAAAAATTTGTGAACTCTGAGAAGTTCTCTTGGTGTAGAGAAACAATGGGCGTTGCAGGGCTGGATAAATGACTAAGCTCTCTTGTGGCCCCCTGTGGAAAGA
>APFE030919060.1:299909-328654 GCA_000404065.3 Pinus taeda | reverse complement strand
AATCTTACAAGGGGACCATTCCCCTCATGCAGCAGGTCCACAGGTTTGGAACAACTCGAGGAGTTTGAGATTCATGATTGGGAATCTCATGTATACAGGTGGAAGAAAACCCTCTATGGCTTGAAGCAAAACACCCCGGGTGTAGTATGAGAGGATTGATAGCTATCTGATGAAGCTGAGATTCACTAGGAGTGAAACCGATCCAAACCATTACCCGAAGGTTATGGATGATAGACCTCTCATACCGGCACCTTATGAGGACGACCTATTTCTGACAGGGCAGGCCCTCTCATTTGCAGAAGTAAGAGGGAGTTGAATTCCAGATGTGGAATGATAAACTGCAAGCCTGTGACTACCTCGAGGATCTTAACTTTCAGAAGTTATATGGTAGTGATGTCGAACCAGATTTGGGAAATGCCTCTGAGTTTCATAAACTCATTTGTGTTGATGTTCTTGGTGAACTTCCGTCCAAACATATGTTTTGTAGTTGGCATGGTGAGCTCATATTTGGTTGAGCCTCACTGGATTGGTGCTAAGAATCTTTTGAGATATCTTCGGGGCACAATCTCTCATGGATTGAGATACACTGCCGGAAATATGAAACTGCATGATTATTCGAATGCTGACAGGGCAAGCAGTGTGGAGGATCACTAGAGTACTTCTCAGTGCTGGTTCTCTTTGGATCCTGCTTCGATATCATGGATGAGCAGGAAGCAGAAGGCGGTTGCTATAAGCATCGTCGAGACCGAATACATAGCTACGAGTATGATCTCGTGTGAAGTTGCATGGTTGTAGAAGCTCTTAAGTGAGCTGTTTGTACACATGATGAATACCGTTGTGATTCTCTATGACAACCAGAGGGGGATTTGATTATTAAGGAATCCCGTATTTGATGATTGCTCCAACAGATAGACATCAGATAATGCCTTATCTGCAATATGGTAAGTCGATGAGCAAGGAGGCTCCATCGCATTGACACTGATGTACAGGTCGCAAACATTTTGTCAAAGCCCCGGGGAAAGGTCAAATCTATGACTTTCTCAAATGACTTGGAGTCGTTGAGAGATCTTATAAGGGTCCTGCATGTTGCATGCATTGAGCTCTGAGAGCTTTGAGGGGCTTGGGGTACTTACTGGAGCAACATACGACCACAGTGTGACTCACCCTCCCCTGGTGGTGCGCTATGAACAGGATGATTAGTTTTTCTGTGGGCCGGGATGATTAGCTCTCCTGTGGCAACTGTGGAACAGAATCATTAGTTCTCCTGTGGGCCAGGATGATTAGTTCTTCTGTAGCAATTGTGCAACAGGATGATTTGTTCTCAGTGGCGACTATGGAACAGGATGATTAGTTCTCCTGTGGGCCAGGATGATTTGTTCTCCATGGCAACTGTGGAACAGGATGATTAGTTCTCCTGTGGGACAGGATGATTCGTTCTCCTGTGGACAGGATGATTCGTTCTCCTGTGGACAGGATGATTAGTTCTCCTGTCGAGGCATCCTACCCATGCAGTTTGGGACTCATGGGAAGTACCTCTCATCTGATCAATGAGCATAGGGACCATAGTAGTACTATAGATGGACGCATCGCTGTATCTACCGTACTCCCTATGCTAGGATGACCTCCATTGATCTGGGATCATTATCCAAGCTGCAGGAAACGTTGGAGAAGGGTCCGTTTCCGGCTGGAAATGAAACGGAAATGAGGAAACTCGTACTGTACGGCCTAGAAACGTGTTTCTGGCTATACTGGCCCTTTTCTCGAGGAGGAAACGTGCCAGTACAGCCGGAAACGAGTTTCCAGGCCATACGACGGAGTTTCCTCTTCTAACTTTACTTTTTCTTGTATTTTTATTTATTATTATTTCGCTTCTAATTTTTTATTGGGCAACTAAAATATCTTCTGGGTGCTTCTAGATGCCTCTCAAGTTATAAAAAAGAGGATTGTTTTAACTGGGGCAGCCTAATGTTCAAGCCTATTGCCCTAGTGTTGATGGTAAATGTTAAATTCTTAAAGTAAAAGTGACATTCTTCTTTATTTTTCATTTTCATCCTTCTACTTAAATTTTTAACATTACCATCAAATGACTCGGGATGTTTGAGAGTGGTTTCGCCCTCATTGGATTTCATATCGAGAAAGTAGAATTTTAGATCTCACTCAAAATCCAGCAGACTTATCTGTTTTTCAGGATTTCAAGATTGGGGGGATTGTAATGTTTCCATTGGATTTTGTCATGTACTAGGGTATAGAACTTGTATTTAATCAAGAGAACCAAGCCCTCTATGCAGGGGAGACTCCCAATAATCAAGAGCACGAAAGATACTAGGGTATGGAACTTGTATTTAATCAAGAGCACTAAGGTCGTTTGACTATGTAGGAGGAGACTCCCAATCAAGTACGAGATAAGAAATTAAAAATTTCTCGTGGCTAATTTTGGATATTGTTATTTTCATTATGTGATGATTCATGAGTAAATGTGATGTAAATTTAGAGACTTATAGTTTATGCATTGACAATTGACAATTTAATCATGATGTAATAAATTAGAATGTATCATATATGCTTTATGATTGCACATATTTCTTAAATGTCCTAATCTATATATATATATATATATATATATATATCTATTTTGTTTCCTCGTTTCCAAAATTTGGAGGTGTTACGTTTCGTACCCGTGCCCGTTTCCCCGTTTCGTGCAACTTAGGTATGAGTGGTTTGAGACACTCTCTTGTGACATTGATCTGGGATCAGTATGAGTGGTTTGAGACACTCTCTTGTGACATTGATCTGGGATCAATGACATTGATCTGCGATAAGTATGAGTGGTTTGAGACACTCTCTTGTGACATTGATCTGGGATTAGTATGAGTGGTTTGAGACACTCTCTTGTGACATTGATTTGGGATCAATAAAACTAACTTTGGGTCAGTAAGAGTGATGTGATATATTCTCTTCAGATGAAACTGACTCCGGTTCAGTAGAGAATGGTATGAGACATTCTCAATCAATTCTTCTTCTTCATGGTTCAGTAGAGCAGAGCAAAGCAGAGCAGAGCTCAACAAATCAGAGCAGAGCAAAGCAGTACAGGGCATTGATGGCAGAGATAGTATAGTCGGACATATCGATCAACGGATGGAGTTCTCCCTGGTTGAGAGGGAGTTTTAAAATTGGCAACTAGGGCCAAACTCCATGTGGGTCATCTTATTTATGGCAGCTGATATTTTTCTTGGATCCCTCTTATCGAGAGGTGTAGGATTGATCTAAAAATCATCCGATTCCGATAAGTATTCATGGAGTTATGAATTTATTTGCATTATAAGACAATTCGTCAAGGTCGGCCAGCAATCAAATAAACCTCACATGTGCTCAACGTTTTAGTATAAATAGAGGTGGCTTTCAAGTCATTTCAACACACTTGGGATCTCTTCCTCTCTCTACTTGTCTTTGGGTTTTAGTAGGAGGAGAGATCCTACGGAATAACGTTGCCCTGATCTAGAGGGCAGAAGAACTGTCGGAAAAGTCAGAAATGCCGAAAAAGTTGGAAAAGCCAGAACTGCCGGAAAAGCTGGAGCTGTCGGAAAAGTTGGAAAAGCCAGAAAAGTCGGAACTGCCGGAAAAGTTGGAATTGCTAGAAAAGTTGGAAATGCCAGAATTGCCAGAAAAGCTGGAATTGCCGAAAAAGACAGAACTGCTGGAACTACCGGAAAAGCTGGAACTGCCGAAAAAGCCGGAAAACCCAGAAAACCCGGAATTGTCGGGACGACTGGAACTGCGGGGAACAACCGGAACTGCCAAGAACAGCCAGAACTGCCAGAATTGTCGGGAATTGCTGAAACAGCCGGAGCATCTGTCTCTGAAGGACAACAACATGCAAGGGACAACTAACTAACATTGGGACAATTGTATGGTACTTAGCAGCAAATACACCAAGCATGCAATGTTACAGCTAGCATTCAAGGGACAACTAGCATGCAACAACAAGCATGCTAAGGACAACAAGCATGCTAGGGACAACAAGCAAGCAAGGGAAAACAAGCAATCAAGGTGCAGCCAATACATAGGTCAGGATGGCAACATGGTGTAGCAATAGCACATAATGCAGTACAGTGATCGGTACAATCATGATTAATGAAGCGTGATGAGATGCAACATAGTGATGATGGGTGCAGCATGATGCAGCGTGGTGAGGTGCAACATGATGACAAAATGCAGCACAACAATAGGTGAAGGAGTCACTTTGGAGAATTAGTTGAAGCAACATGTCTTCAACTGATCTCATGTATCATTTTCTTAGAGATGATCTATGCTCTTATCTAGATAAGTCAAAGTGTTGACTTCTGTTGTAAACATACTATTTCTCTCTCTTTCTCTCTCTCTCTACTGAATTATTGAAGAACATATAAGAAGAATTAATCAAGGTATTCCCCACATTGGGGTTTGTCCCTGGCTAGCGCCACATCTTGTGTCCTCTTGTCTTGGCTTGTCTTCTGTGATTTATGTTTATGTTCTATCTGCAGTTTACTTTAATGCTGATGTGATTGCTAATCTGGAAAAGATATTGAGCAATGTTGCACTAATCGTTATCGAGATAATTTCGGCGCGGGGAAAAAATCCGAAAAAATCGTAAAAATCAGGGAAAAATCGATAATAATCGGGAAAAAATCGTAACATACAAAAATATTCATTTTTTCAATTTTTTTAATATCTAAACCATCTACAACATAAAATAAATACATTGACACATAAATATGATAAAAGAACTAAGATATAAGATGTTTAATATCATTTCTAGTGCTACATCACACATGACAGTGAATCATGTCTTGAATAGTAAGTCTTGACTCCTGAGTCCCAACTCAATCTCAAAATATCAACAAAAAATATAATAATGTACCTCATGAGTCATATCATGAGCCATAATGTCATATACAATGAAATGAACAAAATAACTAAAGTCTAATATTATTGATTTCCTCTGCCCCTCTTGCGAGAAAATGCCATAGCTTTCCCTTTCCCTCTTGATCTAGATGCTGGTGGAGTTGGCAGTGGACTCTGCTGTGCTCTAGAAGCTGGAGAATTAGGAGTAGGAGCTATAGGAGGTAGACCATGTCCTCCACTGGTGGCAGAGGTAGCTCGGGTAGGTGGTGTCACCTCCTCCTCCTCCTGTTGCTCCGCCTCTTCCTCCTCCTCCTCCTCCCCCTCCACTACATCCTGCACTAACCAATCATCAGCAGACTCCATGAGAGGCCTCTCGGCCTCAACCCTCCATGCAACAGTGGTGTCAATCCTATTCAATGAGATGGCCTCCATATCAGGTGTCCTCTCAAGTTGCTTTACCTACAATCGAAGATTGTAGTAGACGTAGACCATGTTATTAAGTCGTAGGACTCCAACCTGTACAAAGATTATGAAATAATAATTATAAAAAAATATTGTTTAATGAATTCAAAAAATTATTTGGAAATTTGCAATATTTTAAATTTTTAAGTATTAGCCTGTTGCGATTCTTGTTGTGTATTTTTTCAAATACACTCCAGTTGCGCTCACATCCTGAGGAGCTACATGTTTGGCTGAGGATTTGAATGGCAAGCTTTGCAAAAGGGGTACCCTGGCACCATACATTCTCCACCATGCATCTACAACAAAATTACAAATAAAGTTTTAAATAAACATAAGAAAAAAATGGAATTTGAAGAGAATGAAATTTGAAACAAACTAAAAAATACCTGGCATTTTAATCGTCCTATCAGTCACAACCAAATGTGCCACCTGCCATCTTATATGTTTCAATTTCTTTAGAGATTTCTGTACGTTCTGCTAGAGATCGCACCATCCTCTGGACACAGGTTAAGAATCCATCCATGATTTCAGCATCAAATACAAACCCACATGCGTAAGAAAATGCGGGGTTCAGGTAGATCCCTGCAGTATGAATGCGACAATGGAGTGTGTTGTTCCATCGTTCATCAATTACTCCCCATAGGAGGAGTTGTCTCTGAAACCCCTCATCTCCCTTATCATCATAGTAGGCCCAAATGGATTCTTTCGCCTTGTCCATGGCCTCATACAAATAGCCCATTGCGGGTTTCTCACCATCAACTAATCGAAGAATTTTTATCAAAGGTTCAGTAATGGTGCACACCTCTTGCATTCTTGCCCAGAAGTCTTCCTGGTATGAAACTAGTCTGCATATGGCCTCTCCCTCTGGTTTGCGGCTCATTGTCAAAGCACGCCACTCCTCTGAAAGAAGCATTCTCTTCACATGCCACATAGAATTCAAGAGGGATTGAAGAGATATGAAATTGGTGCCAACCCGTGTAATGGCGGGGCGCACCAACTCTTTGTTGTTGGTGAATTTTCTCATCAAGCTAAGCACAAATATATGAATATATATAAATTTTGTAATGCTTTTGGATGACTCAACAATATTTTTGACGAAGGACATTTTCCTTGTGTCCGCCAACATCAAATCAATACAATGTGCAGCACAAGGTGTCCAAAATAGAGTAGAATGCTTGTCCATAAGCATCTTGCCAGCAGCAACATAATTTGCAGCATTGTCCGTTATGACTTGGACAACATTTTCTGCACCCACCTCCAAAATAAACACATCCAACAAATCATATAAAGTTTTTGCATCTTTGATTTGTGCAGATGCATCAACAGATTTGATAAACATAGTCCCCTTGGGACAACTAACCAAGAAGTTTATAAGGGTTCTCCCCTTTTGGTCACTCCAACCCTCTGACATCACAGTGCATCTTGTTTGTGCCCATGATTCCCTAAAATCCTCCAATCTTTTGGTGCAGTCAAGCTTTTCATTTTGAAGAATTCGGCCTCTAATGTCATGATAAGAAGGGATTTTGTACCCTGGGCCAACAGTTGCAATAGCATCAACAACAGGCTGGAAAAATGGATTATTCTTTACAATGCTGAAAGAAATATCGCTCCAAAGGAGAAATTTGGCCAGCAATTTGTTAGCTTGTTCTTTCTCAGTTTTTTTAAGCATTGGAGTGATAAATGACTGTGAAACAGGTGTGGTTTGAGGAACAAAAAATGATGAGGCAGCTACCGGGTTGCTTGATGCTGCAGTAGAACCACTACCACTTCCTTGTTCAGCTGACTTTGTTAGTTGCCTCTTCATTTCTGCTTTGGCCTCTCTAGTGTGGTTTAAATTTTTCAATGATTTCATGGCTTTTCGGATGATTTCAGGATTTGTATTTGTTCAAGGCCCTACATCAAATCTAGGGATTTGTGCAAGGTGATAATTTAATCTGTACACCCCCCCGGACATATGGTGCCCACACAACTTGCAAGACAAGTTTATTCTATCATTCCCTCCATCAGGTTCACCAAATTCCCACAGAGGGTCCAATTTCCTTGGCATGTTTGACTTTGAACTTTGAAGTTGAAAACTTGAATGGTGATTCGGTGAACCTATGGCAAAATAAGAATTACAATTTACAAGTTACAAACTTACAATTTACATCGTACAAAAATTAAAAAAAAATTACATACAATTTAAGAAATTTTAAGTTTTAACAGACAAAATGAAAAATCAAATGACATTGGACAAATGTCAAAAACCCCATCAAGCTTCAAATCAATCCAAAAATATTTGATAACCCATTGAATTCTTTTGATAAACAATGGGTTATCCAGATTCCAAACCCAACCAAAAACATAGAAAAAAACCAAAACAAAGATACAGAACACAAAACGTTGGTGCCCATACCGGTTTTATGGAGAAAATTCATTTTTTCCTTAGCTCACACTTCGTTTTTCTCCTCCAGTTAGCGGATTCAGCTCCAAAATTACCAAGAGCTCACTCCAAGACTCCAAACCCCTGTCATGCGCCTGTCTGCTGTTTAAATGAGAAAAAAATTCGTGTTTTTCTAGCCCGACATAGCCACGATTTTTTCAATAAAGCGATTTTTTGAAAAAATCACGATTTTTTCATAAAAATCGGCCAAAAAAAATAATAATAGTTTTTATCATGCGATTATATCGTGATTTTTAAAAAATCGCGATTTTACGATTTTATTGCGATTAGTGCAACATTGATATTGATCTAACTGTGAAAAATGAAATAAATTGCTCTAAGCATAGAACATACCTAAAATTAACATATATTCACTTTTACATGGTGTATAGATGAGCAAACTTTGCATATTTTGTTTCTATTGGCTTGGAATCATGGTTTTAGATCTTAAAAATAGTTTTTCATTAAAAATTAATTATTAAATGTATTTTTTTTAAACTGGTTCATTTAGAGCTGATCAGTTCCTGTTTGAAACCTGGTTCATTAGGTGGACGGTTCGGTCTCCGGTTCCTGTTCTTAAAACATTGTTTAAAACTGGGAAATGCTAAAATACAAAACTAAAAACAAATTAGAAAAATATAAAAATATTAAATATGATCATGACCATGTTACATTCACATTTCCAATTTAACACATGATTTAATTTTCAACATTCAGGTTCAACGATTTAACTTGAATATTCTAATTGTAAATTTAAATTTATAAGTAGCTACAAAACATGCTCAATGGCATTTACTAGTCAATCATTGGTGACTGGTCACTAATTAGGGATGCCAATCAATTGAGTGTTCATGTTTTTTATCCTCTAGCTCCTCAATCAAGAGGCTCTAAGGTACTTGCTGCTCTGAAGTTGCAGTCCATCTACTGGGTTTGTAACTTTAGGTAGGCTTTACAGGTCCGTCTAATTGGATTTTGTTGTTTGCACATATAAAATTATATGTGAATTGATCCCCGTATCTCTCACTTTGTCACGCTAGATAAGCAAGGTCAATGCTTGTGACAAACTGAGGGCAACTTGGAAGGGGAACCACTGTCACCTAGGTCCCACTCCCTTGCTCTTCCTCAGATGACGAAGGGCCACCTAAAGGGGGGCTTCCCTAAAAGAATTCCACACTAAAGGCAGCGGGTTTTCAGCAGAATGTAGGTTAGTGAATCTTTTGTTGAGTGTGTGTGTAAAGTTCTGATCTTGATAGGCTGGAAACTCTTCTCATTACATGTCATATAACAAATAAACACTTTTCCCAATCAGTCATTCGTGAAAATATGGGTACAATATCATATTTGTGAATACTGATGCAAGCTGCTTTCTTATAGATATACCTTTCTAATAGAGATTTCACGCATTAAGGAGCACACTCTTTTGAGCGGGTAATGTTCAAGCTGTAGTAAAATACACAGGAAATGAATGGTTGATATTGTGATGTATTTCTGTGTTCCGTTAGATCAGCATGGAAGCTGCAAATTTATTGTTAAGCCATAAAAGCAGAGCTGGAAACTCACTATATAGGAGAGAATTCAATAATTTCCAATAAGAAGAGTGTTGCTAACAAAGTTTCCAGCTTAAGGTTTGAGTTCTAAACCAATCAACGAACATCCAAATTATAGGCTTGTGTGCATGCTTCAACATATAAACATAAAAAATGGTAAAGTTTTAGACATAAATGAAAAGGAATTATTCATACATTTGTCAAACATGTGGCACGCAACCTGATAACACTTGAGATGGGGATGAAATGAAATGGTGTGTTTTTTTAAGTTGGAGAAAAAGACAATTGACAGATCAACTTTCAAACTTAACTGAGATGAGAAATTATGAGATAGCTCCAATCTTAACAGCTCTCAAATTCAGTTAGGAAATCAGTATAGCAGCAAAACATGAAATCTGCTAAACAGTCATAGAGAATTTCATTTAACCATTTCATCAAACAGTTCATGCACACCCTGTGACCAAGGTTACTTGGGAGCAGGAGTGAGGAGTGACATTTTAAAAAGCTCCCTGTTCAGGAGCGAATTTTTAAATAATATATATTTTTATATATTTTGATGCATATATGTCAACAAAACCATGTAGAATGATGAATTAGATATAAAAAACATAAAAACATGGATTGAACCATATAACATCAATCATCTAGAAGTTATAATTTTCATCAACCACGTCCACAAGTTAGTAACATACAACCTATTGAGTCTCATGATTCATCAATTTTAAAGTTTCAAGCTTTCAAAATTCAATATATAACATTTATCATCATTGATCACTAAAGTTGTACTTTTAACCATTACAACAAATGATATCTAACATGAAATGAAATGTTTCAACTTTCAACTTGCACAAAGCATCATCTTCATAATTCATTACCAATGAGTTATTATTGCCAACTTCAAAGTTGAAAGTTCAAACTTAAATTGTCATATATTGTTCACAAAAATATCATTATAAATATGAAAGAGTCAATAGTTATAAAAAGTTAAAACTACTAGAAACTAGAAAAGACAAGTAAATCTATTATCTATTGTTTTCTCTTGTCGCCACGAGAAATTTTTAATTTCTGAGAAGGTCGTGGTGGTCTTTTGGAAGTCTCTTCCCGCATAGTTGGACAACCAGAACGAGAAGGCATATGCCCTCCACATGAGGATGTAGATGGAGGTGGCGACAACAAAGGTTAAGATGCTGGAACTCGAGCATTGCTACTAGATGCTGGGGGTGGCATGGCTACTGTTGCTTCATCTTCATCTTTCAAAAGATCTATTTCCGATTCTTCTAGATGTAGAGCGCTATCCTCCAGATTATCTACCTCTGAGTTGTTGTCCCAAGTTGTATATGATGTATCCTCACGAGCCCGATCACAATAAAGACTCAACAACCTCAAGTTGTAGTGCACATAAACCAAGCTTTCTGCTCGGTTTTCATTGAGTCTGTTTCTTCTCACATTATGGATGAAGCTATAGGTGCTCCAACGCCTCTTTGTAGAGAAGTATTTACAATTTGTGAGAACACTTTTTTTGCCAATTTTGGCAAAAGGCCCTGGCCGCCATATACGTCCCACCATGTGATAGCATCAAATTTGTCCGTATCTTCCATTGCATGCAAAGAACCAAACACTCCAATGCTAATGAAGTATCTGCCTAATTCAAGACGCAGATTAGCACACTCCTCCTTGTTAGGGACCAACTTGTCTAATTTTGTATGGGGTTTGGCCCTAACCCCACCCCCAGGTGCAGGTCTTCCCAACCAAGATTGAGAGTAGTATTTTGACATAAGGATATAGGCCAAGGCATGTAGTGGAACATTAAGTTTATCCCACTGTGCACGCACAAAATTGTGAATAATATCATACAAGTTGGGATCTTTTTCTTGAACAATATCTTTTATTTGACCCAACATGTTATCCATCTGCTCATACACCTCCCCAATCACTAGTGCATTTGTATCTGCAAAACAGATCATGTTATAAATAGGCTTGGTGAATTGCAAAACTTCCCTCACACGTGCCCAAGACAGACCATCAAGAGCAGTGGCTTCCACCTATTCAAAACCTTGCTTGTCCATTGCGGTTGGAGCCTTGTCCTTTAATACTTGCTAATGTTGACTTGATACCATGCTAGCCAATGGCTCTCTTACTTTTAAAAGGTGCCTGAAGGTGAGGTAATGGATAGCAAATCTAGTCTTCGCAATGTTCAACAGCTCCAAACTTGAGTAACTGCGGAAAAGCCCATGGGTATTGCTATGATTGGTAATAAATTTTATCATTCTTTTGCCTCTCTTGTACAAATCACCAATCTATTTGTATTGAGGGTGTTTGTTCTTAATAATATTAGGCATCAAAAGGTTCATTGTGTGAACCTAAGACCCAGACCAAAATATGTAGGTGTATCTATCTTCATAATTACTCCTGATGCTTTATAATTAGAAGCATTATCAGTGATGATGAAGCGAACAAAGTTCATTCTTCTCGTTAAATACTCCAGAAGACTTGGAATATGTAGATCTTCATTGAGATACAAGATTATATATTAAATGTATGAATAAGAATGATGGTACAATGAGAATGAGGGTCCTGTATATATAGCCAAGTAAGTACCCTTTCACGAACATACATGTCTGTAGAGACATGCCTCTTTGTTTAAGTAATTATTATTTAATTGCATATTATTATGATTATTATTTATTATCTAATTTTATTATTTTTACATAAATTATGTTCATAACATTACCTTCCCCTTCAAAAAGCTTTGTCCTCAAAGCTTGTTGATGAATGGACTTGATCTCTTTTTCTACCACGAATGTCCTCCTGTCTCGGGACAATCATCTTTGTCGATACAAGTTGATATGATCCTTGGAGTGACATATAAAATTGTCGCATGGAGGAAGGATCTGACCATCCTAAATTAACTTTATGTGGAATCTTCTGATCACTAGAATTTTGTGATGAATAGTTATCATAAGGGTGGATTTTACAAACTTAATGTATTCTTTGGAACATACATTTGTTGTTTGCGTTCTGAATGATACTGGTACGTAGATTGATTGGAAAGTTTGCTCTTGTGATTTGGATGTCGATAAATAGTTCTTCTGGTTGGAATTTCCTTTATCATTTTGGCAGCTTCTTGATTTCCTTCAGGTCCTGCCATTGTTGAGTTGGCATAATTATTTGGAATTTCCATTGTTTGAACTACAACATCTGCATAAGTTTTAACTTTCTTTGGTTTCTCATCTTCTTGAGTTATGATATTCATGGAATCATTATTTGTTCCTTTATTTTCAACTTTAACTATTACATTTGACGACTTCGATACTTTCTTTGTGAGAAATTCTTCTAATTTGTTGTTTAATGATTTCTTATCATTTTTAAGTTTCTTAATTTGAGTGAGTAAACTCTAATTATGTTAAAATTCGCAACTAGGGCCAAACTCCATGTGGGTCATCTTATTTATGGCAACTGATGTTTTTCTTGGATCCCTCTCATTGAGAGGTGTAGGATTGATTTAAAGATCATCCGATTCCGATAAATTTTCATGGAGATATGAATTTATTTGTGTTATGGGACAATTTGTCAAGGTCGGCCAGCAACCAAATAACTTCCACGTGTGCTCAACGTTTTAGTATAAAAGGAGGTGACTTGATAGTCATTTGAACACACACTTCTCTCCACTTGTTTTTGGGTTTTAGTGGAAGAGAAGTCTAAGAGGAGGAAGCCCTAGACGCAGGAGGAAAGGAGACTAAACAAGGAGTCCTAATCACAGTCTGGCCTCAATCATGAAGAGGTCCAACACTGCCCTAGCCGTAGTCTTAAAGAGGGTTGTTTAGTCGCAATCCAAGAGAGGAGATCCCTGCTCCTATACGCTGCCCAAACCTGCCCTAATACGCTGCCTAAAGGGATACCCTAACCGCAATAAAGAGGCTCCCATACATGCTGTCCTAAAGGATGCTCTAAACGCAGTCCTAGATGATGCCCTAGCAACTCTACGCATGACCTAGATCTAGGATGCAGTCATATTGTGAAGAAGACAACCCTAACCAATACGTTGTCAAGGAAGACACAGTCATATTGTGAAGAAGACAACACTAATCCTCTTGCTGTCATGAAAAGACAACCCTCAGCTAATATGTTGTCCCAAGGGTGACCCTAATTGCAGTTATCGAGATGGCACCTAAACGTTGTCTTAGAAGAAGTGCTCTACACATGGAATGCCCTTACTGTCATGAAAGGAAAAGCCCTCATCCTATACGCAATCATGAAAGGAATCCCCTTGCTGTCATGGAAGGAATGCTCTCACACTTAAACACTGAGATAAAGATGCTCTATCTGCTGTTTGGATTGAGTCACAGTCATGAATGATAGTCCAAGTCTTATGATGAATGTTGTAACATTATAGGAGCAACAAGGGTTACAGGATGTATAGTGCAACATTGTGCACATAGGAGCAACAATAGGTACATGATGTACAGTGCAACATAGTGCACATAGGAGTGGCAATGGGTACATGATGTACAGTGTAGCATAGTGCACATAGGAGCAACAATGGGTACATGATGTACAGTGCAACATAGTGCACATAGGAGTAGCAATGGGTACATGATGTATAATGCAGCATAGTGCATACAGTGGTGGTGCAACATGATGTAGCTCAGTGTTGCTAGACATAGTATGGTGTAGCAATGGGACAACATGGTAATGATGGACATATTACAGCAGCAAGAAGGTATTGCAACAACAGGATGATGAGGTACTGCAGCAGTAGGATGACAAGGCATTGCAACATGCATTTGGGTGCAACATAGTGCAATGAAGAGCTCAGCATAATGTAGCGGTACAGTGATGGGTACAGTGTGATGAGTTGCAGCATAGTGATGATGGGTGCAACATGGTGCAGCACAGTGAGGTGCAACATGATGATGAGGTGTAGCACAATGATAGGTGCAGCATGGTGATGGAGTCACCTTGGAGAATTAGTTGAAGCAACATGTCTTCAACTGAGTTCAACTACCTCATGTATCATCTTCTTAGAGATGATCTATGCTCTTAGTTAGATAAGTCAAAGTGTTGACTTCTGTTGTATATGTACGATCTCCCTCTCTCTTTGCTGAACTATTGAAGAACATATAAAAAGAATTGATTAAGGGTTTCCCCATATTAGGGTTTGTTCCTAGCTAGCGCCACATCTTGTGTCCTCTTGTCTTGGCCTGTTTTCTGCGATTTATGTTCATGTTCTATTTGCGGTTTACTATTATGCTGATGTGATTGCTAATCAGGAAAGATATTGAGCTAAATGTGAAAATTGAAATAAATTGCTCTAAACATAGAACATACCTAAAATTAACATGGTATTAGAGCTGAGGTGAAGACAAAGCCTAAGGAAGAGTGAAAAGAGCAATCACCGAAGACAGTTGGGAAAGGACAAAAGGCTCAATGAGTTCCTCATCCCTCTTCAAATTCACCAAGGGTGAAATCGAAGGAGAGAATATTATCAGAATGGCGCAGCGAAAGCTTCTGATGGCCTACCTAAAGATCACTTCAATGGGAAGTCCGGATCTAAGGGTAGAAGGAAAGGCATATGCCTTGCTTGCAATAAGCTCGATCATTATGCGAAGGAGTGTTCGAATGGTCGGGACACATCACTTGATGATAACAATCATTCTAGGGACATCTTCAATGATCGGAGGAATGATAGGTAATGCAAGACATCAAGGAAATGACCGACTCTTCAAAGAAAACAAGGAACCCCAGGGATGAAGAATCAAATGTTGTTATAGTGGCCCTCTCCTCCAGACTCTTGGGAATCTGGCTTATTGATTGTAGTGCTTCAAGGCACTTTATCAGATAGAAGGGTGCCCTCTCTAATTTGGTAGAGATGGAAACAATCGTAAGATTATACTTGGAGTCAATGCCACCTATCCCGGAAAGGGTGCAGGGAATGTTACCCCTCAATTGAATGAGGGTAACTCGACTCATTTAAAAGAAGCTCCTTATGTACCTGATCGCAAGAAAAGAACCTGGTGTCCATTTCGGCAATGGAAGTCAAAAGTTTCAAGGTGACATTCATCGATGGAAAGGTACATGTTTTGGAATTTTCAAAGATGTTTTTATTCAAGGTTGGCAATTTGTATCAAGTTGTAGGAAGTCCATTGGGGCCATGTCAGTTGATGCATCTCGTCTATAGCATCAGAGGTTTGCTTATTATGGGGCCCCACCCGATATGAGTTAGATGATGACAAGGATACCTGAATTCAAGAAGAGCATGAAGGTGCATGTCCGAGATGATCGAGGGAAAATCTTACAAGGGGACCATTCCCCTCATGTAACAGGTCCACAGGTTTGGAACAACCTGAGGGGTTTGAGATTCATGATCAGGAATCTCATGTATGCAAGTGGAAGAAAGCCTTCTATGGCTTGAAGCAAAACACCCCAGGCTTGATATGAGAGGATTGATAGCTGTCTGATGAAGCTGAGATTCACTAGGAGTGAAGCCGATCCAAAACCATTGCTTGAAGGTTGTGGATATAGACCTCTCATACTGGCACCTTTTGAGGACGACCTCTTTCTGACAGGTGCAAACCCTCTCATTTGCAAAAGTAAGAGGGAGTTGGATTCTGGATTTGGAATGGTGAACTGCAAGCCCGTAACTACCTCAATGGAGTTTAACTTTCAGAAGTTATGTGGTAGGGTTGCCGGACCTAATTTGGGAAATGTCTCTGAGTTTCATAAACTCATTCTAGCATTGATGTTCTTGGTGAACTTCTGTTCGGATATATGTCTTGCAGTTGGCATGTTGGGCTCATATTTGGTTGAGCCTCACTGGATTGGTGTAAAGAATCATTTGAGATATCTTCAGGGCACAATCTCTTATGGATTAAGATACACTATCGGAAATGTGAAGCTGCATGATTATTCGAATGCTGACTGGGCAGGCAGTGTGGAGGATCGAAAGAGCACTTCTGAGTGCTGGTTCTCTTTGGGTTCTGCGTCGATATCTTGGATGAGCAGGGAGCAGAAGACGGTTTCGCTGAAACCAAATACATAGCTATGAGTATGACCTCGCGTGAAGCTGCCTGGTTTGGGAAGCTCTTCAGTTAGCTGTTTGTACACATGATAGATACCACCATGATCTTCTGTGTCAACCAAAGGAGGATTTGATTATTGAGGAATCCCGTATTCTATGATCGCTCCAACATATAGACATCAGGTACCACTTTATCTGGGATATGGTACATTGATGAGCAAGAAGGCTCCATCGCATTGGGACTGATGTGCAGGTTGCCAACATTTTGTCGGAGCCTCTCGGAAAGGTCAAATTTGTGACTTTCCGAGAACGATTTGGAGTCGTTGAGAGGCCCTCGTATGAGGGTCTTGCATGATGCATGCATTTAGCTCTGGGATCTCCGAGGGGCTTGGGGTACTTCTTGGAGAGACAAGCGACCATAGAGCGACTCACCCTCCCCTAGTGGTGCGCTGAGTACAGGGTGAATGGTTCAACCTTCCCCTGTGATACCCTGTGGTGACTTGTGGGCAGGATGAGTGGCTCTCCTGCCGAGGCATCCTACCCATGCAGTCTGGGACTCATGGGAAGTACCTCTCATTTGGCCAATGAGTAGGGAAATGAGGATAGGGACCATAGTAGTACCGATGGACGCATCGTGTATCTACTGTACTCCCTATGCTGGGATGACCGACATTGATCTAGGATCAATTGGAATTGACTTCGGGTTAGTAAGAGTGATATAGCTCACTCTCTCTTGGAACTGATCTGCGATCAGTAAGAGTGGTATGACACACTCTTTGGAACTGACTTCGAGTCAGTAAGAGTGCTATTGAACACTCTCTTTATATGGGACTGACTTCAGGTCACTAGAGAATGGTATGAGACATTCTCGATCAATTCTTCTTCTTCATGGTTCAACACAGTAGTGCAGGGCACTGATGGCAGAGATAGTATAGTTTGATAGATGGATCAACAGATGGAGTTATCCCTAGTTGAGAGGGAGTGCTAAAATTGGCAACTAGGGCCAAACTCCATGCGGGTCATCTTATTTCAGGGTCGAGTGCGCGCACCCCTCGCACCCCACGCACTCGAGACGAAGGGATGTTTGGGGAAACGTTTCCCCACGCCCCCCTTTTGGGGAGACGCAGGGGGGGACGTTTCCCTAGTGTTGTGGACGCGACTCCCCAAAAGGGGGATGCTTGGGGGTCTCCCCTCAATATGGGCTATGCGTCCCCTGTTAAATTTTCTTTTAAACAATGATTTATGACAAGGAAAACCTAGTATTTGACCATATTTCCCTACTAATGCTATGCAATTCATGGTAATGTTAAATTCTTAAAGTAAAAGTGACATTCTTTTTTATCTTTCATTTTCATCCTTTTACTTAAATTTTTAACATTACCATGAAATGACTCAGGATGTTTGAGAGTGGTTCCGACCTCATTGGCTTTCATATGGAGAAAGTAGAATTTTAGATCTCACACAAAATCCAGCAAACTTAACAGTTTTTCAGGAATTCAGGATTCGATGGATTGCAATGTTTCCATTGCATTTTGCCATGTACAAGGGTATGGAATTAGTATTTAATCAAGAGCACCAAGCCCTCTTTGTACTTTAGAGTGACTTTTAGACTCATCACTCCACTGTTTTTGAGTTTTAGTTATATCAATTTACTATTCCAGCATTCAGATTTCAGTATCTATTATAGTCTATTTTGCTTAGTACTAATTAGATTTTAGAATGATGAATGATGAATTCTAATTTTAAATCAATTTAGAATCTAGAATGATGAATGATGAATTTAATTTTTAAATCAATGTAGATTCTAGAATGGTGAATAATGAATATTGAATATGGATTGGAGTATTTCATTATTGAATCTTGTGATCTATGGATGAATCATGTATGTATTAGTAAGGATGATGAGTATGGATCAATGTATTTCATTATTTAATTCAATTATGTATGTATCATTGTATTTATGCTTTCATTGTATGTATCATTGTATTTATGCCCCCTCGCTCCCTTTAAATTTCCCTAAAATTTGAGGGTACTCCCACACGTCCCCCTTGTGTGTCTCCTCGCACCCGTGTCTCACCGTCTCAGAGTCTTGGTGGAACATTGTCTTATTTATGGCAGCTGATATTTTTCTTGGATCCCTTTCATCGAGAGGTGTAGGATTGATCTAAAGATCATCCGATTCCGATAAGTATTCATGGAGATATGAATTTATTTGTGTTATGGGACAATACGTCAAGGTTGGCCAACAACCAAATAACCCCTACGTGTGCTCAACGTTTTAGTATAAAAGGAGGTGACTTGATAGTCATTTGAACACACACTTCACTCTTGATTTCTCTCCACTTGTTTTTGGGTTTTAGTGGAAGAGAAGTCTAAGAGGAGGAAGCCCTAGACGCAGGAGGAAAGGAGACTAAACAAGGAGCCCTAGCCACAGTCTGGCTGTAGTCAAGAAGAGGTCCAATACTGCTCTAACCGCAGTCCTAAAGAGGGTGGTTTAGCCGCAGTCCAAGAGAGGAGATCCTTGCTCCTATACGCTGCCCAAACCTGCTCTAATACGCTGTCTAAAGGGATACCCTAATCGCAGTAAAGAGGCTCCCATACACGCTGTCCTAAAGGATGCTCTAAATGCAGTCCTAGATGATGCCCTAGAAGCTCTACGCATGACCTAGATCTAGGACGCAGTCATATTGTGAAGAAGACAACCCTAACCAATACGCTGTCAAGGAAGACACAGTCATATTGTGAAGAAGACAACCCTAATCCTCTTGCTGTCATAAAAAGACAACCCTCACCTAATACACTGTCCCAAGGGTGACCCTAATCGCAATTATGGAGATGGCACCTAAATGTTGTCTTAGAAGAAGTGCTCTACACATGGAATGCCCTTGCTATCATGAAAGGAAAAGCCCTCACCCTATACGAAGTCATGAAAGGAATCCCCTTGGTGTCATGGAAGGAATGTTCTCACACTTAAACGCTGAGATAAAGAAGCCACACTTTCAACTATCCTTAACGTTGTTCTAAATAAGGATGCTCTATTTGCTGTTTGGATTGAATCACAGTCATGAATGATAGATCCAAGTCTTATGATGAATGTTGTAACATTATAGGAGCAACAAGGGTTGCATGATGTATAGTGTAGCATTGTGCACATAGGAGCAACAATGGATACATGATGTACAGTGCAACATAGTGCAAATAGGAGCAGCTATGGGTACACGATGTACAGTGCGACATAGTGCACATAGGAGTAGCAATGTGTATATGATGTACAATGCAACATAGTGCACACAGTAGTGGTGCAACATGATGTAGCTCAATGTTGCTAGACATAGTATGGTGCAGCAATGGGATAGCATGGTAATGATGGACATATTGCAGCAGCAAGAAGGTATTGCAGCAACAGGATGATGAGGTATTGTAGCATGCATTTGGGTGCAGCATAGTGCAATGAAGAGCTCAACATAATGCAACAATACAGTGATGGGTACAGTTTGATGAGATGCAACATAGTGATGATGGGTGCAACACAGTGAGGTGCAACACAATGATAGGTGTAACATGGTGATGGAGTCACCTTGGAGAATCAGTTGAAGCAGCATGTCTTCAACTGAGTTTAGCTAACTCATGTATCATCTTCTTAGAGATGATCTATGCTCTTATTTAGACAAGTCAAAGTGTTGACTTCTGTTGTATATGTACTATCTCTCTCCCTCTCTGTTGAACTATTGAAGAACATATAAGAATTAATCAAGGATTTCCCCACAATGGGGTTTGTCCCTGGCTAGCGCCACATCTTGTGTCCTCTTGTCTTGGCTTATCTTTTGCGATTTATGTTTATGTTCTATCTGCAATTTAATATTATGCTGATGTGATTATCAAGAAAAGATATTGAGCTAACTGTGAAAATTGAAATAAATTGCTCTAAGCATAGAACATACCTAAAATTAACAGATCATGATTTTTGAGACGTAAGAGTTCCTCATTTACGATGCAATGAGTGCTAAGTGAACTACTCAAAAATCATGAGAAATTATTCAGTTACGACTATCTCTCATGGAAATGGTCATACGTGAATGACTTAACGCAGTTGAATCCCAAAATGATATCTAATATAATGCACTGCGTAAACCCCCTAATACTTAAATTCAAAAAGAGTGAAGGGATCTCTAGTTGAATGGTTCATGAGGCACAATACTTGCTAAGGTTTTGCAAATGGGTAGGAAGCTAAGTGGGCTTGATTGTGGGGAAAACTCCACAGTTAAGCGCGCTTGAGCCAGAGGATCTGGGATGGGTGACCTCCCAGGAATTCCTGGTTACCGGGTGCAAGCCTCGTAAGTGATGATTGACGCTATGTGATTCATTTCACTAGTTTCAATTCCACTTCTTCACCCCTGTGAGCATCACCCGATGCAATGATTGCTAAGTGAACTATTCAAAAATCAGGAGAAATTAGTCAGTTACGACTACCTCTCATGGAAATGGTCATATGTGAATGACTTAGTTAACACAGTTGAATCCCAAAATGATATCTAATATAATGCACTGTGTAAACCCCCTAATACTTAAGTTCCTCATTTTCTGAGTCAACTTTATTTTGGCATTCAAGCTTCTCATATTTTAAACACTTGATTTGTTCTAATAATTTTTTATTAAGGTTCTTTAAGTGTAAATTTTCCTTTTCCTTGTTTGATAAGCTTTCGTTGAGCTTCTCGTCAAAACTTTCTTTTTCTTGTTCTAAATTTTACTTTTTAGTTTTACACTTTTTGACTTGTGCATGTAGTTTCTGGATATGATCTTTTAAACAAGAATTTTCGTTTTTTATTGGATATGACCTCTTCAAGCCCTTTTTGCTTCTCCGATATTGAGTTTTGATTCTTTTGAGGTATTAATTTCGTAACATCTTTAAAGTCTTCTGATGAGGACATTATCGATTTTGACTTCATTGTCATGTCTTGAAATGTGATCATCTTTCCCTTATAAGAAAACATTAGTTTTTTTTTCTCTATGTTTAATATGAACGCACCCAATTCTCTAAACCAAGGTTGACCCAAAATTATGTCAACCTCCTTGTCATACATTTTAACAACATTAAATTGGGATGTGTACTCATAATGATCTATTGTTATTTGTAAATCATTAATTTCGTATTTCTTTCCAAAAAGATCTGATGTTTTGCCTACATTGACATCTGAAATTAGCAGTCGATTCGTCAGATTAATATTTATGTAATTTTCGTCGTTGCTTGTACTAATAGCGATATTAATTTTTTTCCTTTGGATAGTCCCTCTTAATGTAAATAACTTGCGATGTGTGATTAAAATATCCTTCTAGGAAAATCTTCCTTGGTTCCCAAATTATAATTTGTCCTTTTTCTTTCAACAATTGATTCCATTTTGTATTTGTTGACACTACTTTAATATCAACAATAATTGATTTTTCCCCAAAACTTTAATCCTTCTTCCAACCTTATTATTGAATTCTTAATAATCTTTTTAAAAGAAACCTCAAATAGTTTTTGGTATTTGACTCCTTCCTTTTTATTTTAAAACCACTTTATATTACAATTAAATACCTTGTATGAAGTCGACTTATAAGAAAAACCTGGAGTCCAATTTTTATTATTAATTGGTCATGACTTATAAATTTTATAAGGGGAACCTTTGGACCAATATTTCTCTCAATATATTAGCGTTGAATTTTCCACTTGATATATTTCCAATTTTACAAATGATCCTTTAAAAAAATACCTTTGCAATTTTAAAATTGTAAGGGTTGCGATTTTAACAAAGAGTGGTGAGGTTCCTGGTTAAAATTCATTTTGTTTAATGGGTTCGCACAACAATGATTTTGTTCAATTGATTTGTATTGCAATAAAAAAGGGCAACAGGTAAGCGACTGAAAGAACAGTGGCATCAGACGGATGCATCAACTGGGAGTTGAATCTAGTGGCGGTGAATTGTGGTTGGTGTGGGAAAAGTCATGGCCAGAGCAGATGGTCGAGGTGTTGGGCTGGAGAATGTCGGATGATAGCTGCAGTGGCTCGTTGGCGGCGGTGGAAAGCTAGCGTAGGGAATGTTGCAAAGAAGGGTGACTTTTCGTCGTTGTGGTCACCTTCGATTATGATGTGATAGCTGATAGGGATCTGACTATGGTAGTGAGCACAACGACGAGGTGTGGATGCAGTCGATAGAGGGGATTGCTTGACTTGCAGCGACTTCTAGAGATTCCAGTAATCGGTGTCTATGCCGTGGGTTGCGTCACTCTTTTTTTGTCTTTTTTTTTCTTTTAACTTTTGATTTATTTATATATATATATATATATATATATATATATATATAAACATATATATATATATATATATAATTTTTTAAAAATGGCCAATGGCCTGACGTTAACCCTAGAGAACCTCCAAATGCTTCTTGTGGCCAAAAGACTGAATTCCAATGGCAACAGACGAAGGGTTGATGGCCAAAGGTCCGGTGATCAGCCAATGCGACTCTGATACCAATGAAGTGAACAAAGTTCATTCTTCTTGTTAAATACTCCAGAAGACTTGGAATATGTAGATCTCCATTGAGATACGAGATTATATATTAATGTATGAATAAGAATGATGATACAATGAAAATGAGGGTCCTATATATATGGTCAGGTAAGTACCCTTTCATGAACAAGCATGTTTGTAGAGACACGCCTCTCTGTTTAACTAATTATTATTTAATTACATATTATTATGATTATTATTTATTATCTATTTTTATTTTTTTTACATAAATTATGTTCATAACAGTGACTTGGATGACATTATATGGCCCAATACGTTCAATTGTTTGAAGTAATGGTTCTGCAATGTTGATGGTGGTCTTGAATTTTTTTGAGTAATCATATGTTGAAAGGAAGACTGCGCCACTAGTAGACACAACAAAAACACTTACCAATGGCTTGCCTTTTACATTTGTCCATTCATTAGATACAATTGATACCCCATGCTCATTCAAAGAACTTGTCATTTTACCCAAAGCATCTGCTTTTTGCTTTTTCATGATCAAGTCTCATAGTTCTAGCCTTGTCATACCCAGGGCTCTTGTATCCTTTGGGGGCATCATTAATGGCAAAAATCATTTCATGCCAATAAGGTGAGCGAAGAACATTGAATGGTATTCCACATGCATAGAGAAACCAGTAAATTTTTGAATCCACATCATTCCTACACCCTTCGTCAAGGAAATCTGATATGGTTCTACGCCTTAAAGGGATGTTTGTTCCTGTGACCTCCATATCCACTGCCATGGGAGGATGTTGATGGAGTTCTTTGTCTATGTGATTGTGGGCTATCATGTTCAAAGTCACCCTTTGATCTTTTAGATCTGTATTGTGATTCCTCCTCTTCCCTTATGTATTTGGCTCTTTGTTGTGCTGACACACTTGCACAAGTTTTGATTCCTACTTGTTTATTTCCATCCCATGGCATTTTCCCATAGAAGTGCTTTCTGGCACGGGTGTATGAACCTGTGTAAGTGGTTTTGCAATGGAGGCATGTAAATTTAGTGGTTCCACCCCTTTTCTCTCCTTTAGGCCTAGAAACATATTTCCACAATGGGGTTTGGTCTGCTTTCGTTTTTGTGCCCTCATTATCTCTACTCTCCTCTTCCTCCTCACCAAGGTACTCCTCCTCTCTAGGGTTTTCAAATCCACCACTACCCACTTCTTCATCCTCTTCATCATGATTAACCCTCTTCCTTCTACTCCCCAACACCATAATAACAAAAAAAGGAACCAACATGAAGATAAGGCGAATCCATATAGACATGATGTTTGAAGTTTTGATTCTTTGAACATTGGTGGAGTTATAGGATCTTGCCTGGAATTAAATGGAGGAATAGGAATGGGAAAGAGAGAAGGGAACTTTTTCTTTTGACAATGAACATATAAAAAACACAAATGCTAGATTAGAGTATAGATCATACCTCTTTGGCCTTTAATCCCAAGCTCCAATCTCTCTTGCAAGCTCCTTAAGCTCCCAAGCAATCCTCTCAATCTTTCTCGAAATCTTCCTCCTCAACTCAAGCTTCAATTTCGAAAGCCCTCTCTTGCTCTTTCAATATGAAAATGGTGAATAATGGGAGGGGAGGGGGGCCTTTTATTTCTTTTGGCCCCTCCCCTCCCTCTCTTGCTCACCGTACGACCCGCCTTTTTTGCCCAAGGGGAGCGAATTTTCTAAGAGGGGAGCGGTTGGGAGCGATTGCTCCCCAACCACTCCCGCCTTAAAAAATTTGCTCCGAGAGCAAATGGGAGCGGTCAGGGAGTGAACGCTCCCCTATCGCTTTCTAGTTTGCTCTCGAAAAAACAAGGAGCAATTTTTTTTTAAGGGAGTGTGCTCCAGATCCGCTCTTGAACGGAGCGCACTTCGTGAGTGGGTTTGAGAGGGGGAGGGGGCTCCCCTGCAACTTCGGTTGATACCTTGAGGACAAAGGAGAACTAAGTGAGTCATCCCAAGTTCATTGTTGAAGAAGGGCATCTTGTAGTGATAGGTGGCGGCCCTCCGACCCAAAGTTTGTCTTCATTGGAGCAATGCAGGAAGGCATTAGAGGGAATAAGTCCCAAAGGAGCAGAGGAGTAACAATGGGCAGTTGAGAGTTGTTCACAAAAAGAGTTGTGAACAACTCAACAAGAGTCTCCATGTGTTGATGCGTTGAAGTAATAACGATCAACTAGAGAGTAGTTGGAGAAGCTATGTTCAGTGACCTAAAGGAGTAGGACCATTGATAGAGGTAGAGTTGCAAATTGGGAGGCAGACGGACGAACAATTGTGTTCATGGTACGACAAGAGGAGCTGTGATTGTGCACTACATCAGCTAGACCGTCAGTGTATCTTGTTCAGGGCAGTTGGGTTGTCCTAGTTATTAACAACAAGCCCTAGTTTGTATTCTTGTATCAATGGATATATGAGGGCCATTATTATTTTTACGAGAGTCCTAGATAGTTGTATTAAATTTTTTTAATAACGAAGTTGGGTCATTGAAAATTTTAAAAAATTGTCTATATTTGGTGCACATGTTGATTTATTGCTGTATTTTGTTTTGTTGTGCAAAGTAGTTTGTTGTGGAATTTGGATTGGTAGTGTCAGTGATTTTAGGACCCTAACCTAGATTCCAATACTGGGGAAAAACAACATGGTATCAGAGTTACTTTGAAGGGCCTGTGAATCAAAGTGTGAATAATGAAGTACAACTTAAGAGGGAGTTGGTCACATTGTTGTTGAAGGGCTCACAACAATGTTGAAATTGTCGGTTGGTCTACGGTTTGAGGACAGGTTGGAAGGGTTTTCCAACTATAGTCCATGGGAGGAAAGGATCATGTTGTTTCTGATGGCGAATAGGATCTGGGATTATAACGAGAATACGATCCAGACGCCGACTGACCCTAAGGAGCTGAAAGTGAACAAAGAGTTGGATACGAAGGTGAAGTCGATCATCTTAGATGGTGTCAAGGATTCCTTAATACCTCATATGTTCGGGAAGAACACTACCCATGAAATGTGGGAAGCTCTTCAAAATCTGTTCCAGAATAGGAATGAGAACCGGGTGTTGGTGTTACAGAATAAGTTGAAGGCCACCAAGATGATATAGGGTGAAGGGGTGACTTCGATTCTGATGAGGTTGTCTCAAGTTCGAGATGAGCTTGTCGCCATCTGTGTGACTGTTTCAGATTCTAAGATGGTGAGGTTTGCTTCGAAGGGGTTTACTTCAGAGTGGAAGCCATTCATTAAGAGGATCGTTGCCAGGGGCAAGCTGCCAGACTGGAACAGGTTGTGGTATGACTTCATTCAGGAAGAATTGCGAGACGAGGATCTTCATTCGAACAAGAAGGTTTTTGATGATGACATCGCTCTTGCAGCAAGAGTGAAGGGCAAGCACAAGAAGGACTTGAGTAAGATTAAGTGTTTCAACTGCGACGAGTATGGTCATTATTCGACGAAATGTTTGAGGAAGAATAAGGGAGATGTCGAAAAGAAGGGGAAGCAGGTTGCAGGTGTTGCCACTTCTACGGAGATTGATGATCTCTCTAGGAGATTGGAGAGTGAGGACTTTGCTTTGATCTCTCATTTCTCTCAGGGTACCATCGACGAGGCTGCATGTTACGTGGACAGTGGTGCATCGAAGCACATGACAGGTTCGCAGGATGTGTTCGAGACTCTAATTGAGTGGGACTTGAAGTTGCACATAGTGTTGGGTGACAAGAGTCAGAAGGAGATTAGAGGATCAAGTGTCGTGCCATTTAGAATGGATTCAAGTCAGATGATGCAAGTTCAAGATGCATTGCTTGTACCAAAACTTATATATAATGTGTTGGCTGTCTCAACGATCGAGCAAAAGCGGTTTGAGGTGTTGTTCCAGGGTAGAAAGGTAAGACTCAAGCCCAAAGGCTCTAGCTCCGTAGTGTTGTGATTGGATTTAGAGAGCATGGTTTATATACGCTGATGGTCAAGCCTATAGATCATGAGAAGAAGAAGGAATAGAAGGTCCATGTTCAGAGGGGAGTCAATCTTTGACGAAGGTTTGCAGGTTCAAAGGGAGAATTTGTAGCCCAAGAAGAATGTGTGGTCAGTGGGGAGCAAGGGTGCTTCTACAACTGGCAAGAAGGAATCATGGAATGGCCTGAAAGCATTTCAAGAGAAGAAGCATCAGGAGGCTTCTAGTGGTAGTGACACTTCCGAGAAGGGTGCAGTCCATGCTTCAGGGCTTGCTAAAGTTGTGGGTGCCAGGGGTTGGGCTAGTGTCGCTAGCAGTGACAATGATGACGAGTTACTTCACTAAGAGGGAGTGTTGAGATTTGTAGCGTGGGAGTTACTCCAAGCGCTAGGGTTCAGGGTTTTGGAGGAATGGGCACCACAAAAGTGATTTTTGGGCTTAGAACCCAAGGTGGGGGTTTTGCACCCAAAGATGTTGGGCCAAAACCAAGAAGAGTTTCCGTAATTTGATTCTTGGAGATGGAAGAGCACACTTAAAAGAGCAAGGGGCAACTTCAAACACCAAGAACGAAGGTCTACAAAGTGAGATATAAATTTTTATATGTTTAGGTGGGTGAAATTGGCAAAAAGTTTAGGTCGGCTAAACATTAGAGGTGCCCTTTGGAGGGATGTTCATTGCACCCCAAGTAACATATAAATAAGACACAAGGAGACCTCATTTATACAAATCCAAGAGTAACACATCACAAGTTTGATATTTGATTTGGCCGTAGATAGAAGGATCCCTACCGAAGGAGAAAAGGAGGATTGCTTTCCAAGCTTTCAAGGCTATTTGGAGGGCCGAGTTATATGGGCAATACACTGAGGCTTTAGAGAGGAGATCTGGGCTGTTTATGCCAGTTTGTTGGTGTCCTTACCTCTGTTTTGGGCCGTAGGAAATTCAGGGAAGTTTGCAGCTGGATGACCTATCTCTTGGGAGGGTTGTGTTGAAGAATCTAGGGAAAATAAGTGTAGTGTGAGTTTTCGTTACTTGATAAAAATTTGTGGAGTATTTTTACTTTTTCTTGTTAGCTTAATTTTCTTCTTCTTCTTATTAATGCATGTGTGTGTACTTTATCAAACTACTACCAAAACATAAGAACAAGAACACAAGATTTTGGCTTTCTGCAAGGGCTAAAACCTCTCTTCTCTTGAGAGGAAAACCCTTTCGTGATTTTTTCTTATTGAAGCTTCTATTGATCAATACCAAACCCTAGGCCCTTGATAAGAAGATCCTCCAAGCACAAGCCTAGTCCTTCCTTTTCCCAACACTTTATTTCCCCGACACTTTGTCCTTTTCCTTTCGACACTTTGTCTTCCTTCTTCCAGCACTTCGTTCTTCTTTCAATTGTTGATAGACCTTGTTGCACTTACTCTAGAAGGGACACCTTTTGAAGATCCCCTTTTCTTATGATGATCCCTTCCTTCTTCTTGACCAAATGAGCTCCTTCTTCAAGATGTAGGTGCAGACTTGATGTGATTGTTTTGCAGCCCTAAATTCTCGCATGTGTGGTGGTTTACTTCTTGTTGTGGCCTCTTTCCTTCTTCGCTTGAGTGCCCTTCCTCTTCGCTTGGTTGGGAGGCCTTATAGGCCTTGTTTACTAGCCCAAAACAGAGAGACATGTCACTGTGGGTTTTTGCTGTTATGATCGCAGACAGTCCCTTCCTTTCTCGCACGTGTGGCCATGTTAACCCTAGAAAAACAACACCTTCCACCTCGGCTTCTTTCTCTCTTCCTTTTGCTGCCCTATAAGACCTCTTCTTTGTCCTTTTCTTAGCCTCTTTGCTGTGCTGATTTCAGAGGTGAGTGAGTACGTTTTCGTGGAGTGGACAACCTCTATGTTGAAAATAACACTGAGGGGGGGGGGGGGGAATCAGTGTTATCAGATCAATAATTTAATT
>APFE030919060.1:257213-283703 GCA_000404065.3 Pinus taeda | reverse complement strand
AGAATCGGATGATCTTTAGATCAATCCTACACCTCTCAGAGAGAGGAATCCAAGAAAAATATCAGCTGTCATAAATAAGATGACCCATGTGGAGTTTGGCCCTAGTTGCCAATTTTAACAAAAACCATCACATGCAATGTATGCTGCATATAATTGTTTTTGCTGTTTTTGATAATCCTATATATTCAAATGGAATCTGTGTTCTATTAATGTTTGGTTATCTAACCTGATCAAAATATTAAACTATATTTATAACTATTTTTTTTATACCAGTTAAGTTAGATGATCCTATACTCTTTGTGAATGCCATAGTGATTTTTTTGATGTTGTATATAGTTATGCTCTTGCTTTTAGCTAATTGTATAAATGTGCTTATACAATATATTTTCAGGCAACAGAGTTTGCTCTAAATGAAGAATCCTTTGAAGCCAGCATTAGAGATTATACCAAACTTTTAGATGCCTATGCAAAGAAAGATCGTTTAGAAGATGCTGAAAGGGTACTGAAGACTATGACAGAGAAAGGATTTGCTCGGGATGCAGTGACATGCAGTGCACTGGTTCACATGTATAGCAAGACAGGGAATCTGGATCGAGCTAGAGAGGCATTTGAACAGATAAGATCACTTGGACTTCAACCAGACCAAAAAGCATATGGCTCAATGATTATGGCTTATGTGCAAGCAGGATTGCCCAAAGCAGGAGAATCTTTGATGAGAGAGATGGAGGCCAAGGACATCAAACCAGGGAAGGAAGTTTACATGGCACTGCTTAGGGCTTTTGCACAGAGAGGTCTTGTTGATGGTGCACAGAGGATATTCAACACCATGCAGTTTTCTGGTGTCATGCCAAACTTGGAATCTTGCACGCTACTGGTCGAAGCTTATGGTCAGTCTGGAGATGCAGAGCAGGCTAGAAATGTTTTTGATCATATGATGAAAGCAGGGCACAAGCCAGATGATAAATGCACTGCTAGCATGCTAGCTGCATATGAGAAGAAGAATTATCTTGACAAGGCATTAAACTTGCTATTGGATCTTGAGAAGGATGGCTTTAAGCAAGGTCTTGAAACGTCAGCTGTATTGATTGACTGGCTTGGTAGGTTAGGCTTGGTGTATGAAGCCGAGCAAGCTTTTACTGAGATTGCTGGGAAGGAAAGAGTTCCCTCCAAGGTTTGTATTAGTCTATGTGATATGTATGCAAGGAGTGGCTTACAACAAAAGGCATTAGACACACTGAATACAATATGGAACAATGCAGAAACTTTGGATTCACATCAATATGAAAGGTTGATGCACGGGCTTTTAGCTGGTGGCCTTGTAGAGGAAGCAAAAAGAATAAACGACCGTATGCAGAGTCAAGGTTTAGTTCCTTCAGAGCCTGCCCGAGTAGCACTGATGGCAGCTCAAGCCATTTCACGTAGGAAGCCCACAACAAAATAGAAATCAGAGTGAGTCTATTGATTGAGTAACCCATAAGTTCTTAGCTCCCGTTCCATCTTTTTAATATAACATAAACATTTTTCTGTGGCCTTTTCTGCTGACCTGATACCGAGATAGCATTCTTTGTGTCTGGTTATCACTGTCCTCGGGAATCCAAAAAACTATGGTATTCAATATTTTGTTTAGAGTGCAGACTATGTGCTGGCAATATTTTGATTATATCTCATTTTACATGCAAAAATTAGCTGCTTAAGATTCGGCCAAGATTGTACATATTTTTGTTATGGAACCAACTTAGCTATCATTTTTGATCCTTTACATTTGGGATCTTCCCAGGTTATCATGCATCACCTTTGCCGATGCTTGGGATAGCTTCCTCACGGTGTCAATAATTATATTGATTGTTAATTGCATGCTCAGATTGCGTTGCTTAAATTGAAGTTGTGTGTGCTCAGAGATTTTTTGTGTCCAGCATATGGCATTCACATCATATTGTGAGAATAATCATCCTAACTTGGTTGCTTCAGTTGGAAATCACAGTTACAGATTCATGACTCCAGTTAATTGAATATGGACATGTTGATTATTGAGACAGACTACCATGCCCCATTGTTCAACTCATGTTCTCTCTCCTGTGTTGGAGTGATTTAGGAAGAAAGTATTAACCAGGATGCAGAAAGTTGCCAACTAAATAGGCTGGTCAGATGCATTTTGATTTTTCCTCTCTTTCACGGTTCGTCTAGTTTCTCCTGTTAAGGTCCTTTGGTTGCATTCTGTCATTTTAATATTCTTATTTCATTTTTTAACTCCTTTTATGAAGGATAAAGTAGTAGTAATACTTAATTCTAGACGATGTGAAGTTTTCCAGCTAGATGTGATGTGTTTTTGTCAAAAATATTTGTACGAAAATCTTCCTTTAGTAGAAAAATGAAATGTACATGTGTTGTATTCATTGAACCATTGCTTTTCGTATGTGGAATGCCTGAAACACAAGATTTTAATCTGAAAGAAAAATTCCATACATGTTTGTTTGTTTGTAAGAAGCATCAGACTTCTAGGTCTGTGCATGATTATTTGAATGAAGTTTTTCCATTGGCTTTTGGTTTGCAGTTTACATTAGTGTAACATGTGTGATATTCATGCCCTCGAGAAAGTTCCAAAAGTTGTCAACTCTGGCAGTGTCTAGGGAAACGGAGGATTCAAATATCATTTTTAACTTCCATTAACTAGCAGTCTTTTTATCATGTAAATAGTCCTTTGGTAATGAATTGGTCTCTATCTCTGACTTAGATACACTGCCTAGGCTTAGATAACTAAGAGAGCCCAACAATTGATCACATTGACACTAGATAGCACAAAATAGTTCAGAGATCACACTGACATTGCAATCTGTGTTTTCGGAGGCTTGAACTCTGGTCTCTGTGAAGAAAGTTCATTTGATTGACAACTTGATCATTAGCTAGGATTGCTCATGAGCGTTTCTGAGTTTATTTACTTCGTGTTACTTTTTGAAAATTGTATTTCAGTCATCAAAATGCATGTGAAGTAGATCTTGATTTCTGTCCACTGTCCAAGTTTATGTTTCTTGCTCAAAGTTTTGGCAAATTAAAGCATAAAATTTCATTATTTCTGGGATAGGATTGTCCATATGTTTGGTGGATAAATATGTTGAGAAGAAGGTACACAGTTGATGTGAAATGAAACATACGGTAGGTGATTGTTATCAATGTAGAGTTACATAAGATGAGAACATTTGTTTCTTAGACTGCCCTTTTTATTTCAGCGACACACAGAATACAAGCCCAAAAAAGGTTTTGTAACGATTGAATGACAATCATGGTAGTTTTTTTTTCTTTTTCGAGAGAAACAATTAATATTTATTAAAATTTACAGCATGCATGTCTCTGGCCACACCCGTGGTCTTTCATAGCTTATAACTTTCAACATATAAAACACTATATTGTGGATTTTCTGAAATTGTGGCTTCATCAATTTATCACCTAAACAAAAATTTTCTACATACTAATCTGTCAGGACAAAGTTTTATCCCAACTAAGGTTGGCTTATATCTATTTAGATCTAATAGAAACACAACCCATGAGATGTAGAACAATTTGTGACACTGTGTTCTGTTAAGGCACTCCTGGTGTGAAGATTGATGGTTCAAAACCCTTTGGGTACAAAAAATTCAGCCATGTTACAACTTGGTGTGGTTTAGGCTGGGTGTGATCCCTTGGTGATTTTGACATCGTAGATGTCCATGGGTTATGGTTTCTTAGCCAAAGGCTAGTCCAACAAGTCATGGACAAATTATCAAGCAAAAGAAAAATGTCTAATATAAACAAAACTATATTTATTTGACCATTACCATAAGGCAAGCTGTCTTGCTTAAACAACTTTTCCATTAAGAGTGGTGTGCTATGGTACATTTCTTGCATTCTTGATAAGGGTCATTGATTTTGTGAGGTCTTGACTTCCATTTGGTGGTTGACAAAAATGAGAATAAGAACATAGGGAACTGTTTAACTCACCTTTGAGATGGTATGGACTCACCCATGTGGGTGACTCTAGGAGAATTTTCTCTTGATGATTTAGGCTAGCAAACCAACAACCCTTTCATGATCCACAAATAGCCAATATTAGATGCTTCTCAGCCATGCTCTGGTCAGTGATTTCTTCATTTGGTTTGCTCATTCGATGAAGTTGGGTCATCAAATCTGAGGTACATAAACTATTTTTGTATTCAAGTGTTTTCATTTAATGTTAAGAGCATTCTAGTATGGATCACGGGTTGAATTGGATGATAGGCTGCTTTTGATCGTACATTTGCTTCCATTCTTCACCTTGGTCATTATCACCGGCCCCTAGTTTAGCGTGGCCTTCCTTGAGGCATTTCTTTCACTGTCTACAAGGGGCACAAGTAGGAGGCTTTGATTGGCGTTGCATGTCCAAGGTAATCCACACTTAACACACCTTCCATCTTCCCCAATGTATTCGCATCCCATCTTCGGGTTGATCATTGTTTGTCACTATTATTGGTTTCTTGTTTTCTTTATCCTTGATTAAGGGCTTGGAAACTTAGCCCTAAGAAGTTGATGCAACAGAAAGAAAAAAAATGAGCCATAATATTAAAATGCAAAAAATTCATAGGGATAAATGAAAGTGCATGGACAAAGGATTTACCTTAAGATCTACCCCCCTCATTAGCCCTTAGTCAGTTCTTGGCTAATGCATGAGATATATAAATGAAAGGAAATTTGAATATTCCAACCCCAATAAGTAAGGAAACACTTCATCTTTAAGGGGTCGATGATGAACCAATGAAAGCTTGTAATCCAAGCTATACATGTGATAAAAGGAAAATTAGTGATGAAAAAGGCGCACAAGAGGGGTGGTAGAAATATGTTGAGAAAAGGGGTAAATTAGGCCCCATGATTGCTCTCTCTTCACATCATAAACAATTAAGGATGTTGGGATTTCATAATTGATACAACACTTGCATCCTCCATAAAGTAAACCCTATATGATGTCATTGATCAATTGCACCTACTAATTGATGGGTCGACCTATGAATTGTTCATCCCCTTAGGGTTAGGAGCACCTAATATGGCCTTGTGATGATCCTCCCAAAGTTAAGCAATGTAACTTGTTTACAAGTCACATAAGCTAGAAAGACATTTGAAGATGATGCTTGTGTAAAGTATGTTGTTGCAATTTTCAATAAATATGGCCCACTCTAGTACTCGTGCACCTATGGTGTTAATTTCACTTGATTCAGTATGTGTTAATCTCTAAAGGGATTGTATGATGCTTCTCCAAGCCTTCTAAGACGATGTCCAACCCCACTTGACGACTCCATTGAGCACTTTGACCTAGGATGTTGACCACTTATTGAGTGTTGACCTTGGGATGTGTTACCCAACATTTTGTGGGTAGTATCCCTAGGAGATTTTTTTTTCTCCAAGATGGTCCTTAGCCGACAACCAACAACTCCTTGCAACCATCAACTAGCTCATTGTGCCATTTCTCCTCCCCCTGCGCTGATCATGTGGTCCCCCCACTCATCTGCCATGATTGTATGTTTGAAGGTGGGCCTCTAGAATCTAAAGGTATGCCTTGTCATTTTGAAATTGAGTATTATCGTTTGCTTATCATGGACACTTATGGGCATGGATTAATGGGGGAATTCAACGGAAGTAATGGGCTAGGTCTGTCCCCTAGACCCCTTTTAGGAATTAGCCTTGGATTCTAGTCTCGTGGGATCTCTTTTATTGACCATTTGGTTCCAGGGATGATATTTCACAAGAAACTTTGATTTTGGTTATGTGGTCCCGCTCCCTTATCCGCTTATATTACCCTTTTTCCATCCATTACTGCCTCATTCATCATATTTCCCACCTGGGTCCACATCCCTCCATTGGGGCCGCATAGGGTTAGCTTGCCCCTTCCCCTTGCCCGCACCTCGGGTCATGGCCTGGAATGAAACCCGAAGGTCGATGCAGTTGAATAGAAAATTAAAAGTATACATGGCCACTTTCAAATAGGAAAAGTACCACAAAATGCAAAAGATGGCCGAGACGTGGACAAAAGCCAATACATGAGCTTTACCCCATCATCATGGCCATCACCTTGATTCCTTCGGGTTCTATGAGCCTTCTTCATCATATAGGAACCCATGATTGTCCCAACCCCTGGTGGGCGATGAACTACACAACCTTAAAAGGGGGAATTCACTGCTATATCTTGTACATCATGCTTTAGTCCTTTGAGCCTCGAGCAATTAATCAAAGAAAATCATAAAAAGGCAAAAGAAATATAAAAAACGGTGGAAAAATCAAGGTCGGGGTACCCATGTATCATGATTTCTCCCTCCTATACATTATAGACCCAAGTTTGGGCTTCCCTCTTATTAGCTACCCTTGTACCCTAACATGTGACCCAGAGCCGCCCCTTCTTATCTCCTACTTCATTCACTTGTCTATCACATGCCACCACTTTTTGACAGATGTACCTTGACTATATTATCCCCTTTAGAAATAGAAGCCACCTAATACGGTGCTTGGTTAACCCATCTGGAGTTTAGGAGACATTGGTACATCCCGAAGCTCATTCTAGAAGGGCAGGCCATTATGAAGTCCCCACATGTGGTCCATGATTAGGTAAGCTCATTTACTCGATTTCTCTAAAGACTTGTTGTATTGGAAGGTTAGGGGATGCATTGGATCTTATGCAGGATTGCAGATGGTTTCCATTTGGGGTTTGGTCTCCCTATATGGTGTCCTAATCCTCCAGAGGGCTACATTGACACATATAGGGTGAGCGTTGAGAGCCGTGGGCCTCCACAACAACGGATTGCCCATGGATCCCCACATCCATTCAAAGATTGCTCGTGGTTCACTTATTGGACGAGGAGGATGCATTTGATCCATCATGCCCACTCGACCCCAGATCTACACCACACACTTGGTAGATGATCCAGGACTTCCACGATGATGTGGCATCACCTACACCACCATCCTAGCCCCTGAGGGCGGCCTACATGCAACTTCGATTGGTTTGGAGATCCATGAGGGCACTTTTGTGCCCCCATATGTCATTTGGAGCACCACAGGTTATTACAAGGGGCCACCCCCTTGCCCACTGCTTTTCAGGGTCTTTCTCTTCATTATGGCACCCATAGACCTTATTAGGCTTCTTAAAGGGCCCTACGACATGCATGGATTATTATTTGACCTCTTGAGAGGATTATCTTTTCATTCATGAGCTAGTTGGGTGGGCTTGTCATGAAAATTTGTATTATTAGCACATTATTTTATTTTTGGGGCTTATGGAGGCCAAGGAGGCTAATTCAAACTCCTTAGATGTGTATAAATACAAGTGAGCTGAGATCATTTCTCATCATCACTTTGGATTGGATCTTTTTCTTCTTTAGAGAATTTCACACTTTTTCCTGAGGATGAATTTGAGCATTTATGGATGAATTTTGATGTATGATTATTGGTTTATCTTCTCTTGGAGTTTCTCTATTGTCATTTGTGAATGGTTGGATATACTCTATTGCATGTAAGTATGCAATTTTTATGTTATTCTTATTAATTTTGTCATATATGCTGGATTGAGATTTTGTTGTTTTAGGGTTAATTGCTGCATGCAAATTATTGCTTAATATTGTAGGATTGTCTCTATTATGACGTTTCTCTCCAAGTATGGGCCATGTAGTATGAGCAAAATCTCCTAGGGGTAAAACTGACCTTGATAAGCCATTCCTCTTGTGCATTTGAAGTATAAAGCTGCAAGATTGCTCTCACTTGACCTAGAGGGGTTTGTGAAGTAATTTTGAATCCTCCTTCACTGGGAACCAATAAATCTTACACAAAATCAACACAGAGTCCATTCTCCCAAGGATTAAGGCACTGATTTATCAAGAGGTGGTCACCAAAACTCTTATTATTTCACCTTCTCCCAAGTCTAGGCACATTGGGGCGCCCAGGGCATCAATTTCCCAGCAAGTTAGCCACTAAAAAAATTTGACCTCTTAGGGTCTCTCGTGTTGGCCTTTCCTCTAGCCCTCCTCCAAATTTGAAGACATTCCGACGGTGGAGTTGGGAGTAAAGCCAAACCTTAGCTCCAAGATCAAAACTTGCCTTGCCATCTCTAACGTTAGCACTTTCCAGGGTCAAAACAACATCTTTGACTAATTATATTTTCTTTGATCCTCTCCCCACCTTGTCTAGAGTAAGGATATCATTGGTTGCTACATTCCTTCCTCATACCCTAGACTGGGTCCACTTGGCCCCGTGTGGTCCCACTCTGTTGAGAGACCATTCTTCAAAAACCATCCGTGATATCAATTCTAACAAGGATTTCAGGGATTGGGAAACTCTGTCACAAGTCTTATCCCATAAACTTAACCCTCCAATAATCCTCTCTTCCTTTCCCTAGAACACATTGTGCTTTGCTTAGAAAGCAAGCAAGTTCAATCCTTCCACCTCTTTTGGGAAAGGGATTCATTTGGGTCACTTATATCCATTGGTTTATCATTCACTAGTGACTCTATTCATACCGGGTCTCCTCCCATCGGTGAAAGTCCGTAAATAGAAGAGAGCTTTCGTTGAGGTGACAATGGGCTAAGTCTCCATTTGTTGCCCTTAGCCTAGCATTTTCCCTTTAGTGATCCCCCTTAGGTCCCCTGCTAGTTTGAGCGGTAACAAGATGCTTTCAACACAACTGATGCCACTCTTCTATCCCTTTAGGCGTTGAAAGACTGCACTTTTGAACCAAAATATTGCCTGGAGCGCTAATGTACCTCAAAGTTGACAAGATGCCCTCACGTTGGCATTGCACATGCTTGGTGGATGTTGCCTTGTTTTTAAAGAGATTTGATGATGATGACGACGATCGATGGTACACTTCTTAGTGTGATGACATCATGCCATAACTTTATGATGTCCCCTTCAAGGGGGTTGGATTGATGATGTAGGCTTAGTTGATGATGACATTTTGGATGATGGAGCCTTGCTTGATGATTGGAGGCCATTTAATGAGGAGATGTGACTTTTGGGTTGAGATGTGCACCCCTTAGTCATCCATGGCACCTTTTGATGAGAGAGACACCTTTTGGAGGATAATGTCATCCATGGAGGGTTTTTAGCTCACACTTGTGGGTTAAATGAAGTTTTTCATGTTTTATCATTGAGTTAGCTATCTTTGAGGGTTAACTTGTGACCTATCCAATGTGTAATCATATTTAATCCTTTAGTCTAAATTAAGGTAAAATTGACTTGGTTGTCGTCATATAAATAGAGGGAGTCAATTTATCTTTAAATCATTGCCACACACACTTGGATATTGATGCACACAAGTTAGCCTCTTCTTTATTTGTTGCTACAGAGCACTAGTTGAGTGAATTGTCTTCAAGGGGGACATTTTGATTGGATGGTTCTCTCTCTTGGATGATGATTGGTGATTTTATGATGATTTTGTGTTAATTTATTACAAGTATCTTCTTACATCTTGTACTTGCTAAAGGATTTGGGTTTTTAATGAATCTCTCAGTAAAGTGTTGTTGAATGTTTTATGGCTCTGACATCTTCTCGAACAAGATTTTCATCAAGTTTCTCTTAAGGAACTTAAGTGTAGCTTCCTTCCTTTCAATCTCCAAAGAAGATAAAAGGATGAGTTTAAGGAATTGAGAAATTTAAATGTAACTTTCTCTTTCTCCTTGAAATCACTTCCATGAGTCCTATTCCATGGAATTGTAGCCTTAGACTCCATTAGCCCTTGATTGAGAAAAACACTAGTTCTACCTCTTATGTCAGTATATAAAATAATAAAATAAATAAAACCATAAATTTTTATTTTTATGTTTTCTAGGGTAAATTAGGGTTATAACAAAATTTGCAATTTGAATGTTATTTATGTTGGACCTTGTAGAAAAGTGAAAATATTATTTTTAACATTTTCAGCAATTAATCAGGGTTGATGTCTAGGGTTTCTATTGTTGTTTTATTTGTTTTCAACCATTGAAAATAGCTGTAATATATTTCCTCATTTACTCAATGAATAGTCCTAAATTTTCATCAATTTATCATAGATTCTAGCACTATTTTCTCAAGACTGTTATAAATGTTTGCATGTTGTAATTTCGTCGATTAAAACCATAGTTTATAACAACAAAGTGTAATTTCTAGATTGCACGTGTTTGGGAACCTATTTGATTATGTTCAGGACTTGTTAAGCCTTATAGATTTAGCCATAGGGTCCTTTGAACTCACCATCTTGGAATTATACCTTAATTCACTCGAAAACGTAATCATTGAATATTTATCCTTGGGTGAATCTTGTGGTAGAACCCTTAAGGGATAAAGAGCCTAAGATCATTCGAGTTTTACTTAATCCCTAAGATTTGAGGATTTGGAAGATTTGAGGTTTACTTAATCCTCCTGTATGAGGATTGTATTTGAATATTAAATAGTAAGGGAATAGTTGATAAGATGATAGTGATAACTAATCTTGTTATTGCTCTCAATCTATATTGCTTAGTGAGGCTTTGCATTGAGGTGCTACAGTTTGTTGTAACATTTTTGGTGCCATTGTCGGGTAGGAATTGAGTCCTCATGATCTGAAGTCTATGCTTCAATCCTTCTTGAGGAACATATCTCAAAGCCTATAATAATTACTCATATGGCTACTCCATAATCTCATTCTACCTCGAGAGCTTCTAGTTCAAGACCTAGTAAGAAACTTACTGTTCCTCCTAAAAAGAGGGAAAATTTGAAGACACCTATAGTTAAAGCTCTCTTCAGTGGTCCTCCTACCTCAACCACAGTGACTAAAGAATGGCTCACCATAGCTTTGAAACCTTTGGACATGAGCACCATTCAAGGAATACCCAAACAAAATTCCTAATAAATTTGAGAAGTGGTTGCCCGGGTTCACTAGAAATGATGTTGTCAGAGTTGAAAAACATATAGACCTATTTTATTGGTCTGTTGGTGGTCATCACATTGAGGAAGAATATGTTGTCATGAAAGTCTTCTCTCTATCTTTTGAGGAAAGTGCTAAATCATGGTACCAGGACTTACTTGATAGAGGGATCAAGGATTGGGATCAATTCCATGAGGCTTTCGGTAAAAGATGGGCAACTAAGAAGATGGAAGATTACTAATGGATTAGTTTTATGAAATAAAGAAAAAAGAAAATGAAATCATTTGTGACTTTAATCAAGGATTTGATGGCTTAATCAAATAAATATCGACAAATTTCAATCCCACTGCATATACTATAGTGATGCAATATATTGTTTCTTTTGAGGGAAATTTTGGTTATGCATTTAGAGACAAGGGTCCTTCTTCTTTGGTTCAAGCAAAAGAATATGTCGCTTTTGTTAAAGTCAACCCCTTGACTTCCAAAATTGATTTCTTCTCATACCTTAGAGCCAAACTTGAGCCCATGTCTTAGGCCATGAATCATGTTGAGCCCGGGCTACATGCTCTTGCCCAAAAGTTTGATAAAGTGACTAATGAACTTATGTAGGGTCAAATCACCATGATATGTTAACTCTTATGGATAAGAAAATAGAACCACATGTTAATGCACAACAACGTTTTCAAAACTTTGGCAAGCCATTGCAAGTCTCTTCCCTTTCTCAACCCCATTTGAACGAGTGTTATGTCCATCATAAGTCTAATGGTGAAAGAAGAACAAAGAAAAGGCTATGTCTCTCTTGGTTATGTTTACGTAGAGGTGAATGATCTCACAAGTTTGTGTCATTGAAGCAAAAGAGAAAGGACACATTATCTCAAAAGGAGCTCTGGCATATTTCTCTCTTACCATGAAAAGAGAAAGGTCATTCAATATAGTTACCGATCAAACGAGAAAATTACCTAGTACCCGTTTTTTTGAGGTTGCAAAAAATCCCCTGATTTTGAAAATTGGTGATTCATAATACATTTTTTTTAAGCATATTTTTGGCACTTTAAATTTTCTTATGTATCAAGTATGAATATTTTTTTAAAAATGTTAGTGATTTTCATGCTTATTTTAAAAAGTGTTGATAGAGCATCAATACATTTTTTTAAAGAGTTTGACATATTTTTTTTTTGTTATGTAAGTATAAACATTTTTTTTTAAATGTTAGTGATTTTCATCTTGATTTTGAAAAATGTTATGCAACTTTAACCCTTTTTGTTTAGAGGGTTTATTTTGTACACTTTAAATTTTATAATGTATTAAGTGTGGATATATTTTTTTAAATGTTTGTGATTTTCATGTTGGTAATAATCTTTGGTTTTAATTGCATGATTGAAAAATTGTCAAGATTTTAATGTTTTTCTAAGTCATGATATTTTATCTTTAATGCTATGGTTGAAAACAATTACAATTTCAGGTTTTTTTTAGAGTTAAGATATTTTATCTTTAACAACATGGATGAAAATTTTTGGAATTTTCAGGATTTGAGACATGATATTTTATCTTTAACATCATGTTTGAAAATTGTTGGAATTTTACAGTTTTCAAAGTTTGGATATTTTGTCTTTAATTCCATTGCTAAAAAATGTTAAAAATTGTAACCCGATTTTTTTTGTTATTCCAGAATCAACACATATTTTTTTAAGGGTGTTTTTTTCATCCATTTGCAAAAAAAAAATGTTTTACTTCCATTTAAAAATAATGTTGAAAATTTACCCTAAAAAAACACGTTTTGGCATACACAAGTTTAATTTTTGGGTTGTTTTTTCATGTTTTTTTGGGGTTTTTGGGAGTACCAATTTTGAGGTAATAGTTCTCGTTTGATCGGCAACTATGTTATTCTTAGGTGCTATAAGAAAACATTGAAAGTCATTTAAGTCATTTTACCATTTAGAAGAAGTTTATATGTAGACCATCAGATCTCTCTATATTTTCTTTTAAACCCCCATCGTCAAAATCTAACTCCACAATGTCAAAGAAAGACTTTGATCTTCGAACTACGTTAGTACCTACAACCCTATGTATGCAACATGATACATTTCCCCACTATCCATGTGAGATATCTGGAGTCCATATATTTCAACAACCCTATATATGCAACAAGATACATTTTCCTTCTCTATATTGTCTTTTAAACCCTCATCGTCAAAATCTAACTCCACAATGTCAAAGAAAGACTTTGATATTCGAATTATGTTAGTACCTACAACCCTATGTATGCAACATGATACATTTTCCCACTATCCATGTGAGATATCCGAAGTCCATATATTTCAACAACCCTATATATGCAACATGATACATTTTCCCTCTCTATATTGTCTTTTAAACCCTCATCGTCAAAATATAACTCCACAATGTCAAAGAAAGATTTTGATCTTCAAACTATGTTAGTACCTACAACCCTGTGTACGCTGATACCTTTTCCCACTATCCATGTGAGATATCCCAAGTCCATATATTTCGACAACCCTATATATGCTTTTCCCACTATCCATGTGAGATATCCCAAGTCCATATATTTCGACAACCCTATATATGCAACATCATACATTTTCCCTCTCTATATTATGTTTTAAACTCTCATCGTCAAAATCTAACTCCATAATGTTAAAGAAGGACTTTGATACTATATTAGTACCTACAGCCCTATGTATGCAACATGATACATTTTCCCACTATCCATATGAGATATCCAAAATCCATATATTACAACAACCCTATATATACAATATGATACATTTTCCCACTATCCATGTGAGATATCACAAACCCTACATCTTCAAACTATGTTTGTACGTACAACCCTATAATGCAACTTGATACATTTTCCCACTATCCATATGAAATAGATAAAAAAATAAACATCATAAAACCTATCACAAGACCTCGATGCACAATGAAAACAGAGGTCCCTAATGCTCATTCTAAGGCCCACCACTAACAATGGCTCCTCATCGTTCTAAGGCCCACCACTAACAATGGCTCCTCATCGTTGGACTTAGATATGAGAGTTGGACTTAGATATGAGAGTTGTTTTTAGTATGATATAAATTCTTACCAAATTATAAGAAATTAGATTGGAAAAACCTATTGGAAAAGTTTAAAAAAATATATTTTTATTTTCAAATTGCAGAAAATGTTTTCGGATATTTTTATTTTTAAATTACAGACATTCTCTTTGAGCCCGGCAAGTCTACGCCCACACCTGAAGTTGAAGATCCTGGCACCAAAAGACCTCACTATTGCCCAACTATAATTGCTCCAAAGAGAGGCTTTTTATGAATATGATGAAATGCCACTGCAAAAAAAACATTTGGTCGATAAATATGTACTCGACTGTATTGCTTGTGATCATGGCTTATTATTATGTAACTCATTCTTGCTGATCTCATACGAATATATAAAAAATGAAAGGCCAACATACAAGCCTGCCCACAAGATAATATATATACATAATCAACTAAATGTAAAACCGCGAGAATCTGAAGGTGTTATCACCGTCGGATGGACCGCACGTCGAATCAAACAAATGAAGAATTCAAAAACGCAAAACACTGTGAGATCATTGGCTTATGGATGATATATTGAAACCGAAAGGTCTATCTCCGGCGCTCATAATTTTCACTACGAGTTATAGGGATCTTTTGAGCTGTAAGTTCATGCTCACAAAGATTATGTCGATGCACAGATGTTGTGCGAAGTGCTCCATGGAAGCATCGAAGGAAATAAATAAATAATATTACGCTCTGAATCCCATTGAAGATAGTAACAATGGATCCACGTGAATCATATTTCAGCTTGAGTACTGCCTGCCCAGAACTCAATGAAAAATAAAGACGATCCACATTTTCTCGAGACATTGTCTTCGGATGAACACTTCAACTTTACACTTAGAAAAAAAAGTTGCAGAATCTGCCTTCAAATCTGTAATTGTAGGTCTTTCAATTGTTATTTTGGAGACAACGCTCCTTGTACTCGTATTGTTACACAATCCAAGTAATCAGAGGATGAAGATCCTTCATACTTCAAGCAATTCTTTGATAGATCACAAAGTCATAGTTATAGAGTCAACAATTGTGATGATTATTTTTGGGTGACTAAAGATGAGTTGTTCGAATATTTCGACGCAGAACAGTAACCATTTCTGCAGAAAATGCTTATTCATTACATTATGATAGTGAAAAGGCCAGAGACATTCCACATGCAACTTATAGGTTTTGTAACCTCCTTTGGTACACATATGAGCTTTTAGCAGCCTGGTGAGAGGGACTATCCTTTCATATGTCAATGCCATTTCGGTTCAATAGGAAATCGATATTATTTTTGTTTTAAAAAGAAGAGAAGAAAAATGAAATAAATACAAATCTCGAATATGCATTAAAGGAGAATATTAAACTTATGAACAATCGAGATTAAAAGAATTTTCGAGCAGTTGCCCAGACAGTTCAAGGAATCAAACCACTCATTGGATGGCTGTTCAATGAAGATCAAAATCACCAATCATTCTCAAGAGACCACCTATAAGAAGCAAACGACCACATCAAACAAAGGATTCCCTCTTTTTCCACCCTAGATCTTGTCCATGTGTGAGTGAGGATAACGATTTCTTTGTTTTATTCTTAAGTTTCCTTCTTTGTGCATCTAACTTCTTTTATTTATGTGATGTCATTGCTGGGTTTGCAAGGATGCCTCTGCATAGCTCTACTGGTTCATAATTGGGTAAAAGTAAGAATTGTTATTGCATTGGTTTCATTGTTTTATCATTTAAATTGGTAGTAACTTTGTGGCTGTTGTGTAGGACAAATCTTTTTATCCGCTGTCAACTGTTTTAAACCTTCCATATTGCCCACATATTCCATTCCATAGAATTGTACTTGGTTGAGAATGAAATAAAATGAAGAATTTCCCTTTCTGATCTGAGTCAAGCCTCTGATGGTCTATTATCATTTGGGTGTTTATTCTCTTCTTAATTTTCAAACTTTACGTTTTGATATATATAAAACCATTGTAAATTCTGGATTTTATGTGCTTTTGTTTTGTAAAGTTCTCGATTGTGTAAATTTTCTTTTACCATGTTTTACTGTACATCATATTAACCCTCATTTATGTATATAATGGGTTGGCTAATCTTTTGATTTTTAATTTATATAATATTGGTTTTAATTTATTTAATATTGGTTTTAGTTAGGTGTCTTTTTTAACTTTGTTTGGTTTATGTAACATTTTAACTTTCTTTAGTTTTTATTAACCTCTTTCATTGGCTATAAGTTGCTTTAACAATGAGTTGTTGTAACAAATCATTTTTATTCATTAAATAATTTAATGATACATTTCACATAATGAATTAAGGTTTTATTTCATGAAGCAAATACATATACAACAACTTAATTATGTGATTAAAGAGTTAATTACACAAGTTAGGCATGTGATTCAATGGTAAAGTCAACAAGCATGCAACTTAGGAGTAATGATTTCAAATCCCTTAAAGTTATTTTTATTTAACTAAAGTCATATTAATAAAGGGGTTAATGATTATTCTCTCACAATATTTAATTATTGTACATTAGAGCCTTGTTCGTTATGAATTGAATTTTCATACCATATTAATGATTAAGGTTTTATATCATAATATAAGTCTATCAAACAAAAACTAAAATATTATTAATGTGGGGCATTAAGTCTACAATACACCTTCATTTATTACTTATTCATATATGCATTCAATGTTTGATATAAATAGGAGGGATGTCTATTTAATTGTTCATGTATAAAACTTTTTAGCTAATCTCTTTTCTTCTTTTATTGTTTACAACCACTGACGCTCTATAGGACTTAAGGTCTTTTAGCCTAAGCTTTGATTAGCTTGCTAGGTTTTTCCTATGTTTATAGCACCTTAGGCCCTACAATGATCTAAGGCCTCAAACCTTAGAGAGTTGATTGGTTCACTACCTTTTGTATCTAGTTTGCGTTTAGGATTAGAGTGTTAGTTTTTATTTTTCTTTTCTTGACTTGTGAGTGGTTTGAGTTGCATTATTATTAGCATGGACTCAACTCTAACTCGAGTGGCTTAAAACAATAGGATACCGTTCCCATTACTCCTCGACAAATACAAAGGAGTATGATATGTTGATGTGGGTTGAGTGCTTGATCGACACTTACATTCCAAAACATCAACACCACACCCAAATTATCCTCCTAAGATTCATTATAATAATGACAAACCATCAAGAAGGAACTTAGGGCCAAGTTCAACAAATAATTCCTAGCAACCTTGCTCCTACTAACATGATCAATCAAGAAGGGATTTCTTGGTGCCATTATTGTAATGAGTTTCATAGTGAGAAGAGTGTCTTTGTAACCAAGCAAGCGAAGAAGAAAAATAAGAAATTTTGAAGTTAATAAATGGTCCTTGTCCTAAATATGTTTTTTTGAATAAAAATTTCCCTATAACCAAGAAACACCATGGGGAAATGATTAAAGGATGTGTTAAGAACCTATATTCAAATGTGAATGCATTAGAAGGAACACGTTTAAAGGGTTTCATTACACTAGAAGCAAAAAAACCATAAAATCTTGAGGCAAATAGCAGTGATGCCCCACCCAGATAATGGACTAGGGCATCTTTACCTTTGAATACTAACCCCAAACCCAATTCAACCCAAAAGAAGAATGATGCATTGGATGTTGATTTGGGGAATGTGCTCCCTAAGGTAAATGTTTTTGTACCTTTCCTTGAGCCAAGCTAGAGCCTCAAAGAGGAAAAATTAGGGAAATACTTAACTTTGATAAATTACTTGAGGATCCTCATGTGAATTTACAAATATGCACCGTGTTAGAATAAATGGGGGACATGCACCTTTTGTTCTCACATGAGTGGTAAATGAATTATTCCTTCATAATCGTATGCTTCAATCTAGTGCTTCTACTAGTGTTATGCCTTTGAAGGTCATGAATTAGTTGGAATTGTAAATTACTAGACCTTATAGGAATGTGTGTGGTTTTGATTCAAACTCTAAAAAGGTTCATGGTCTTATAAAATATTTAAAGGTTTGTTTGGTTGCTAATCCTAACATTGCTATGCTTATGGATGTTGTTGTCATAGATGTCTTTAATTCCCAAGGTATGCTCTTATCAAGGAAACGGCCTGCCACTCTAGGTGGGAATTTGCAAATGGACGTGTCCCATGCTATCATACCCACTTTTAACAGATAACCATTTGTCCCTTATAGAGAACGTGTGTTAAGATACCATGTAAACAACATAAAGGAGACTAATAATTGAATATTTGATATTGATAAAGGATTTGTGGATGATCATCCTTCCACAAACTCAAAGATGTAAAAGAAGATCAATAAGAAGACTTATCTTTTCTCCCTTTTTCCTTTGAAGATTTGACTAATTCCATGAAAAGAAAAAATGAGCAGAATGAGCCTTTAAACCTTAAAATAACTTGGAAACATTTTGAACCCCAAACTCAGGGAATTTGAAAATCCTAAAATGAAGGGGAATGGAGAATTTAGAAGCAATATATGCTATATAGACATTTTTACCTTGTCCCAAGGCCAATTATTATGAATACAAGATAAAAAGAAAAATAAGGTACAATGTAAAAAAGAAACCTAATCACATAGCAACTTATTTTCAAATAGGAAACCTTGTACTTGTAGGAGGTGACCCTTACTCATGTAAGATACATGGAAATGTTGGGATTAATTACTCTTACTCATCCATGCTTGATGGAGTGAAGTTTCCATTCCTAGTAGATGACAACTTCTTGTACTTTATACTGACACTTCTTGGAAAATGTAACTATGTTATGTCTTCAATAATGTACTTGAGTCGCCATGTAATGTAATTGTCAAAAGAATAAAGAAAAATAATGATTATTATTATTATTATTGTGACTTATTAAAGCATGGGTTTCATGCTTGGGTCACCATGTTTTAGGTCAAAGTCCCCATCGAGGACTTATAGGATTTATTCTGGGCCTATAGAGTTATTGTACATTTAAAGAGACCCTTCTTGGGCTTTTGAATCATGTAAAAAGGTTAAGTAATGAGTCAAATATGAATTATCTAACCTCCACACCATGTCCACCTAAGGATCCTATTCAACCCCATAAGAAGCCTATAAAAAGAAGCTTAACGAATTCATTTGGAGCATCATTCTGTCACAAGTTCGAATTCTCTTGTAGCTGGGAGGAAGTGTGGAAATATCTTGTTGCTGGGCAGAAGTGTGGAAATCTCTTGTTGCTGGGTAGAAGTGAAAAGTTCTATTGTAGTTGGGAAAAGGTGCAAAGTATGTTGTCGGGAATCCAAAGTGAATGTGAGTTCGGGGAATCTAAGGAGACAAGGAAAATCAAAATTTTTGTGTGTGTGTGTGTGTGTGTATTTCGTGTCCTGAATTGGGAGATTGAAGTCTTCCAAGTTTCAATGTTTCCGTAAGCTGCAAGTTGCCATAAGTTATTGCATAATCGAAGCTGTTGGAAAGAGGTCCAAAATTTTGGGAGGCTGGCTTGGTGTGGAGGGAAGTTCTGGTCTTGTTCTAGGGTGAAGAGTCTCAAAGAATACTATTGAAAGGAATACTTATCTTAACTGAGTTTCCCCTCGAGGGGGGTTTTGCCTTGGCATGTGCCTACATTTGGTGTCTATTATTTTATGTGCTATTGCTTTTGGTAATTGCTTGATGAACTAAAGAAAGAAGATATAAAGAATGGTAATAATAAGAAACATCACAAGTAATTATCAATAACAAGAAAATCTTTACTGCCTTTCTGATTTTCTAGCTTGGTATCAGAGCTTTGGTGAAGAAGGAAGAAAAAGGCAGTCTCTAGCACTCGATCAAGGTACCATTCAAAGATGTCTAACTCAATCAAGGGTGAGAACAAACTTGAAGGAGCCTCTAACTTCAGGTCCTGGAAGAAGAGGATTTCCCTAATCCTCGAAAAAAAACAAGGTGCTAGACATGGTAAGAGGAAATGTAAAGAACCTACAAAAGAAGTGAGTGATGCTGATAAAGCGAAATACAAAGAATTAGAATTGGTGGCCATGACTCTGATGGTAGAAGGGATAAAGGACAATATTGTCCCATTCATAGCTAACATCTATCATGCTCAAGAGATGTATGAAGCCTTGTCAAAGCTGTTCACTATTAAGAACATTGGACAAGTAGCAAGTTTGAAGAGTTGAGGATTACGAAGATGACTAAAGAAGATATTGTGGCAACCTTCTTTGTGAAGATAACTAGATTCAGGGATGATATCTTAGCTATTGATGAGATTGTCCTGAAAAAATAACTTGTGATTACTGCTCTATTAGGATTTCCACCCTCTTGGGGTGAATTTGATGTAGGTATCAACAACGAGAAGGTAGCTCCCACCTTTGAAGAATTATGGACCGCCTGTAGTCAAGAATAATTAAGGTTATTAATGGTTGACAATCCTGAAGGAGTATCAAATGCTTATGTTTCTCATAATAAAGGAAAGAGATCGAAGGGATCAAGGAAGAAGGCTGTCATGTATAAGAAAGAGTGCTATCAATGTCATAAGAAGGGTCACTACAAAAGTGACTGCCTCGAGAATCCAAAGAATAAGAAGAGAGGAAGGGATCAAACCAACCTTGCTATAGAAGGAGACTCAAATAAAGTCAAGCTTGAAGAACCCGACATTAGGGACTTACACTATTAAGTCCTTTGCTTGTAGCTTTATATATCTTATTTTACATGTTTTAGAATTTATAGGTTTTTAACATATTTTGGATAAGACATTTTTGTATTGTTTTTATAAGTTTATAGGTATCCCTAAAGATTTGGAGGGAACCTCCAACAACTCCCAAAGATAAGTATTTCATGTATTTTCAGTGTTGGGTTCATGTACTCATTTAGTTTTGATTACATTAAATACTAATCACATTTCTCCCTCTATTGTCTTGATTAGGGAAAACATATGCAAGGATGAGCATCTCTCAAGACAAGGTTAGTCCAGAAACAAAGGTAAGATCTAAATATAGTGGTTGAAAGGATTATTCACTTGATGATATATTACTAAAATTGTTATGCCTAAGCTATATTGAATCTTAGTGATTCTTGTTTGGGTGATTCATCTCTTTATAAATCCACCCACCCCACTCTTAACTGATTTTGTAGAACCCTAGATAGGTTCTAGAAAACCTGAATCGAAGGGTATGCTAATGTGAATGTTTGAAATCCTAAGTTTCTTAGGGATATTGTGAAGTGTTGTTTGAAGTTTTAATTGATGATGTCATGTTTGGGATTTTGGTATGATCCAGAAAATCTAACTTGTTAAGGTTGAATGATAAGGTCTAAAATTTGAAACTTTTGAAGTTTTGGTAATACAAGGTTTTCTATGTTTCTACATTAAAACTCTTGATCATTAAGGGTTTGGTGGAATGTGTGAGCAAGACCCTTTTATTGTCTCATAAATGTTTTCCTTGGTATGTGTGTGTTTTCATGATCAAACCCTAGTGTAATCAAAATGGTTGTGTGCCTAACTCTTATTGATCATTGTATGGTTGGGTTTAACTAACACATGATATGAAATGTCTTCGCATAATGATGAAATCTAGGCATATATAGATATGTCCTTTTGATGGAAATCCTAGCCTTGATCTAGGTCAGATGTATTAATGTTGTTTGACATATGATATGCTTTTGAATGATTATGAACTCCTAGATATGTGTGTTGACCTAGTCATTGATGGTCATGAGTTTTAGGATTTAATGGAAGTCCTTATTTGAGATTCTAGGATGCTGATATTTAGAAATATAGGGTTTTATAGCTAAACCCTAGTGAAGTTAAATTATCTAGTATGTATGATATAACAATATGAAATATATTTAAATGATTGTTGGAAAATGAAAATCCAGGGTTTTGCATTTAAATCCTAGTAGTGACATTATCTAATATGTGTAATATAACAATCTGAGATCTATGTATGATTGTTGAGATTGTGAAAATATAATTCTAGGGTTTTGGAGTTGAACCTTAGTCAAACTAAAATCTATGAAATATGATGATTTGAGATTTGTGTAAGAATGTTGAGATTGTGAAATTGGAATTATAGGGCTTTGGAGTTAAATCTTAGTCAAAGTAGAAATATCTGATATATAATGACAATATGATAATTTGAGATTTGAGAAAGATTGTTGAAATTTTAATTTTTGGTTGAGATTAATAATTGATCGGAAATCTAGAGTTTGCAGCTAACCCTAGTGGTAGCTGGTCATGTTAGTGATTGATTGATGGTTGATTGAAAAATCTAGGGGTTGGAACTAACCCTAGTGGAAGCTAGTCAGGTTAATGACTAAGCTATGATTGATTGGTTCTTTTGCATGAAATCTAGGATTTGTATGAATCCTTAGTGAGAAGTCTAACATATGTATTTTTAAAGATTGTTAGATGCTTTGTAGATCTGTATTTGTGTGAATTGTTTCTAGGGTTTGCTATATGTTGAAGGAAGGTACGTCACACCTTTGGAAGAAACATTTGAAACCTGAGAAGTGTTCTAAACAACATCTTTGACTAATTATATTTTCTTTGATCCTCTCCCCACCTTGTCCAGGGTAAGGATATCATTGGTTGCTACATTCCTTCCTCATACCCTAGACTGGGTCCACTTGGCCTCGTGTGGTCCCACTCTGTTGAGAGACCATTTTTCAAGAACCATCCGTCATACCAAATCTAACAAGGATTTTAGGGATTGGGAAACTCCATCACAAGTCTTATCCCATAAACCTAACGCTCCAATAATCTTCTCTTCCTTTCCCTAGAACACATTGTGCCTCGCTTAGAAAGCAAGCAAGTTCGATCCTTCCACCTCTTCTAGGAAAGGGATTCATTTGAGTCACTTATATCCATTGATTTATCCTTCACCAACGACTCTATTCATATCGGGTCTCCTCCCATTGGTGAATGTTCGTAAATAGAAGAGAGCCTTTATTGAGGTGACAATGGGCTAAGCCTCCATTTGTTGCCCTTGGCCTAGCATTTTCCCTTTAGGGATCCCCCTTAGGTCCCCTTCTAGTTTGAGCGGTAACAAGATGCTCTCAACACAATTGATACCACCCTTCTATCCCTTTAGGCATAGAAATACTGCACTGTGGAACCAAAATATTGCCTTGAGCACTAATGTACCTCAAGGATGAGAAGATGCCCTCATGTTGGCATTGCACCTGCTTGGTGGAAGTTGCCTTGTTTTTAATGAGATTTGATGATGATGACGACGACCAATGGTACACTGCTTAGTGTGATGACATCATGCCATAAATTTATGATGTCCCCTTCAAGGGGCTTGGATTGATGATGTAGGCTTAGTTGATGATGACATTTTGGATGATGGATCCTTGCTTGATGATTGGAGGCCATTTAATGAGGAGATGTGACTTTTGGGATGAGATGTGCCCCCCTTAGTCATTCATGGCACCTTTTGATGAGAGAGACACTTTTTGGAGGATAATGTCATCCATGGAGGGTTTTTAGCTCACACATGTGGGTTAAATGAAGTTTTTCATGTTTTATCATTGAGTTAGCTATCTTTGAGGGTTAACTTGTGACCTATCCAACGTGTAATCATATTTAATCTTTTAGTCTAAATTAAGGTAAAATTGACTTGGTTGTTGTCATATAAATAGAGGGAGTCAATTTATCTTTAAGTCATTGCCACACACACTTGGAGATCGACGCACACAAGTTAGCCTCTTCTTTCTTTGTCACTATAGAGCACTAGTTGAGTGAATTGTCTTCAAGGGGGATATTTTGATTGGATGGTTATCTCTCTTGGATGATGATTGGTGATTTTATGATGATTTTGTGTTAATTTATTACAAGTATCTTCTTCCATCTTGTACTTGCTAAATAATTTGGGTTTTTAATGAATTTCTCACTAAAGTGTTGTTGAATGTTTTATGGCTCTGACATCTTCTCGAACAAGATTTTCATCAAGTTTCTCTTGACGAACCTAAGTGTAGCTTTCTTCCTTTCAATCTCCAAAGAAGATAAAAGGGCGAGTTTAAGGAATTGAGAAATTTAAATGTAACATTCTCTTTCTCCTTGAAATCATTTCCATCGGTCCTATTGCATGAAATTGTAGCCTTAGACTTCATTAGCCCTTGATTGAGAAAAACACTAGTTCTACCTCTTATGTCAATATATAAAATAATAAAATAAATAAGACCATATATAACAAAATTTGTAATTTTCAGCGTTATTTATGTTGGACCTTGTAGAAAAGTGAAAATATTATTTTACAAACATTTTTTAGCAATTAATCACGGTTGACGTCTAGGGTTTCTATTGTTGTTTTATGTATGTTTCGTCCTAAATTTTCATCAATTTATCATAGATTCTAGCACTATTAGCTCATTGCTGTTATAAATGTTTGCATGTTGTAATTTTGCTCATTAAAACCATAGTTTATAACAACAAAGTGTAATTTCTAGATTTCATGTGTTTGGGAACCTATTTGATTATGTTCATGACTTGTTAAGCCTTACAGATTTAGCCATAGGGTCGTTTGAACTCACCATCTTGGAATTATACCTTAAGTCACTAAAAAACATAATCATTGAATAATTATCCTTGGGTGAATCTTGTGGTAGAACCCTCAAGGGGTAAGAGCCTAAGATCATTTGAGTTTTTATACTTAATCCCTAAGATTTGAGGCTTTGGAAGATTCGAGGTTTACTTAATCCTCCTATGTGGGGATTGTATTTGAATATTAAATAGCAAGGGAATAGTTGATAAGGTGATAATGATAACTAATCTTGTTGTTTCTCTCAATCTATATTGCTTAGTGAGGCTTTGCATTGAGGTGATACAGTTTACTGTAACATTTTTGTTGCCATTGTTGGGCAAGAGTTGAGTCCTCATGATTTGAAGTCTATGCTTCAATGCTTCTTGAGGAACATATCTCAAAGCCTATAATAATTGCTCATATGGCTACTCCATAATCTCATTTTACGTCGAGAGCTTCTAGTTCAAGACCTAGCAAGAAAGTTATTGTTCCTCCTAAAATGAGGAAAATTTTGAAGACACCTATAGTTAAAGCTCTCTTTAGTAGTCCTACTACCTCAACCACAGTGACTAAAGCATGGTTCACCATAGCTTTGAAACCTTTGGTCATGAGCGTCATTCAAGGATACCCAAACAAAATTCCTAATAAATTTGAGGAGTGGTTGCCCAAGTTCACTAGAAATGATGTTGTCATGGTTGAAAAACATATAAACCTATTTTATTGGTGTGTTGGTGGTCATCACATTGAGGAAGAATATGTTGTCATGAAATTTTTCTCTCTATATTTTGAGGAAAGTGCTAAATCATTGCACCTAGACTTGCTTGATAGAGGGATCAAGGATTGGGATCAATTCCATGAGGGTTTCAGTAAAAGATGGGCAACTAAGAAAGATGGAAGAATACTAATGGATTAGTTTTATGAAATAAAGAAGAAAAAAATGAAAGCATTTGTAACTTTAATCAAGGATTTGATGGCTTAATCAAAGAAATATCGACAAATTCCAATCCCACTGCATATACTATAGTGATGCAATATATTGCTACCTTTGAGGGAAATTTTGGTTATGCATTTAGAGACAAGGGTCCTACTTCTTTGGTTCAAGCAAAATAATATATTGCTTGTGTTAAAGTAAACCCCATTGACTTCCACAATTGATTTCTTCTCATACTTTAGAGCCAAACTTGAGCCCAAGTCTAAGGCCATGAATCATGTTGAGCCCTGGCTACGTGCTCTTGCCCAAAAGTTCAATAAAGTGACTAATGAACTTATGTAGTGTCAAATCACCATGATAAGTTAACTCTTATGGATAAGGAAAGAGGACCACATGTTGACGCACATTAACGTTTTCAAAAATTTGGGAAGCCATTGAGGATCTCTTCCCTTTCTCAACTCCATTTGAGCGAGTGTGATGTTCATCATAAGTCTAATGGCGAAATAAGAACAAAGAAAAGGATGTCTCTCTTGGTTATGTTGATGTAGAGGTGAATGATCTCACAAGTTTGAGTCATTGAAGCAAAAGAGGAATGACACATATTATCTCAAAAACTCTAACATATTTCTCTGTTACCATGATAAGGGAAAGGTCATTCAACATAATTATCGATCAAATGGGAAAATTACCTAGTACCCGTTTTTTTGAGGTTGCAAAATATCTCCCGATTTTGAAAATTGGTGATTTAGAACACACTTTTTGTTTAGCATATTTTTGGCACTTTAAATTTTCTTATTTATCAAGTATGATCATTTTTTAAAAAAATATAGTGATTTTCATACTGATTTTAAAAAGCGTTGAGGGAGTATCAACACATTTTTCTAAAGAGTTTATTTTTGACACTCTAATTTTTTTTATGTATCAAGTATGAACATTTTTTTTTAAATGTTAGTGATTTTTTTGAAAAATGTTGATGCAACATCAATCTTTTTTGTTTAGAAGGTTTATTTTTTACACTTTAGATTTTCTAATGTATTAAGTGTGAATATATTTTTTTAAATGTTTGTGATTTTCATGTTAATAATAAAACATAATTTTTTTCTTAAAAAACATTA
>APFE030919060.1:225755-256837 GCA_000404065.3 Pinus taeda | reverse complement strand
AATATTTGAATTTTTGTTTTCTTTTGTATTATTTTGTGTGTTTTGTTGTTGTTGGTGTTTTTTTTTGTTTTTTGTTTTTTTAATGCATGGTCTGTGTTGATAGCAATCCGATCTCACTATGTGCAATTTGATAACTGATTTTAAAATTTTCGTTATAATAAATCGAGTCTGCTCCCACAATGTATCAATTTCATGGTTGGTCTTTAAGTTTTCATTACAACGGGTCAAGTTCACTTACGCTGCATGTCAATTTGATGGTTGATTTTTAAATTTTTGTTACAATGTATCAAGTTAGTAAGTTACTCTTCGTATAATAACTCTTTCATTCAGGTGTTCATTTTTAAAGTTTTTTTCTCATCAATTTTTCCATGTCATGCTTGAAATATTTTGAAAACTTGAGATTTTTTGTAGTTATAATCTTTGTTTTTAATTGCATGGTTGAAAAATTGTCAAGATTTTAATGTTTTTCTAAATCATGATATTTTATCTTTAATGTTATGGTTGAAGACAATTACAATTTCAAGATTTTTTAGAGTCAAGATATTTTATCTTTAACAACATGGATGGAAATTGTTGGAATTATCAGGATTTGAGAAATGATATTTTATCTTTAACATCATGTCCGAAAATTGTTGGAATTTTTACAGTTTTTCAAAGTCCGGATATTTTATCTTTAATTTCATCGCTAAAAAATGTCAAAATTGTAACCCGATTTTTTTTTTGTTATTCTAGAATCAACACATATTTTTTTAATGGTGTTTTTTCATTCATTTTGCAAAAAAAAAAGGTTTTACTTCCATTTAAAAATTAGGTTGAAAATTTACCCTAAAAAAACAGGTTTCAATTTTCAATTTTCAATTTATTTATTATTTATTTTTTTTTTTCACATTATTTTGGAGTTTTCAGGAGTACCCATTTTAAGGTAATAGTTCCCGTTTGATCAAAACTATATTATTCTTGGGTACCATAAGAAAACGTTGAAAGTCATTTAAGTCATTTTACCATTTAGGAAAAAATTTATAGGTAAACCATCACACCTCTATATTGTCTTTTAAACCCTCACCGTCAAAATCTAACTCCACAATTTCAAAGAAAGACTTTGATCTATGTTAGTACCTACAACCCTATGTATGCAACATGATACATTTTCCCACTATCCATGTGAGATATCCCAAATCCATATGTTTCAAAAATAAACATCACAAAGCCCGCATCTTTGAACTATGTTAGTACCTACAACCCTATGATGCAACCTGATACATTTTCCCACTATCCATGTGAGATAGATATACCGAGTCCATATGTTTAAAAAATAAACAATCATGAATCCTATCACAAGGCTCACATGCACGGTGAAAAAAGAGGTCCCTAATGGTCATTCTAAGGCCTAACAATGGCTCTTCATCGTCGGACTTGAGTGACAAAGAATGCAACCTATATACGATACAATGTATCTCTATACAAATATGGATGTTGTCTTTAATGAGATTTTTTAGATTTTTTGGTGTCCCCAGAAAAATTTAAGGTGAAATTTTGATTTGTGTTATTTAAATTGTTTTTTGATTATATATAGATTTAGCACCTTGAAAAACCTTAGCACATTTACCCATCAAACCAGTCATTTCAATAAATTTTTATCAATTTTTAGAAAAATTAGATAAAAAACCTACCAAAAAACTTCCAAAATATCATACTAAAACCAATAATTTTTAGATATTTTTATTTTTAAATTACATACATTCTCTTTAAGACGGGCAAGTCTACGCCCACACCTGAAGTCGAAGATCCTGGCACCAAACGACTTCACCTTTGCCCAACTCTAATTGCACCAACAAGATGCTTTTATGAATATGATGAAATGCCACTACAAAAATGGATTTGGTCGATAAATATTGACTGGACTGTACTGCTTGTGATCATGGCTTATTATTATGCAACTCATTCTGGCTGATCCCATGCTAATATATAAAAAATCAAAGGCCAACATACGAGCCTGCCCACAAGATAATGTATATACATAATCAACTAAATTTAAAACCACGAGAATCTAAAGGTGTTATCCCATCGGATGGACGCACGTCGAATCAAACAAATGAAGAATTCAAAACGCACAACACTGTGAGATCATTGGCTGGGCTACAAATTATGGATGATATATTGAAACTGAAAGGTCTATCTCCGGCGCTCAGAATTCTCACTACGAGTTATAGGGATCTTTTGAGCTGTAAGTTCATGCTCACAAAGATTATGTCGATGCATAGATGTTGTGCGAAGTGCTCCATGGAAGCATCGAAGGAAATAAATAAATAATAATATTACGCTCTAAATCCCATTGAAGATGGTAACAATGGATCCATGTGAATCATATTTCAGCTTAACTACTGCCTGCCCAGACCTCATAATGAAAAATAAAGATGATCCACATTTTCTCGAGATAATGTCTTCGGATGAACACTTCAACTTTACACTTAGAAAAAAAAAAACAATGTTGCAGAATCTACCTTCAAATCTGTAATTGTAGGTCTTTCAATTGTTATTTTGGAGACAACGCTCCTTGTACTCGTATTGTTACGCAATCTATGTAATCAGAGGATGAAGATCCTTCATACTTCAAGCAATTCTTTGTTAGATCACAAGTAATTGCAAGTCATAGTTATAGAGTCAACAATTGTGATGATCATTTTTGGGTGACTAAAGATGAGTTGTTGGAATATTTCGACCCAGAACAGTAACCATTTCTGCAGAAAATGCTTATTCATTACATTACAGTAACCATTTATGCAGAAAATGCTTATTCATTACATTATGATAGTGAAAAGGCTTTACCCTCAGGTATTTATTGCATTTTGCACTTGCACACTCATGCAATAACATTCAAATTTTTGGGACTCACAAATCATCATAAACTAATTCAACTGCAAAAATAAGTGTCATGCACATTTCCTCAGAAACATTTTGGCTGAGATCATGGTTTATAAGGCACAATTTAACACTATAATCTGCTAAAGCATTTATAGGGAATATAACGAGGGTGCTGACAAGCTATCCAAGGAAGCCACGACACAATCTAGAGGACGGTGGATGATAACAAAACAACACCGAGAGGACGGTGGATGATAACAAAACAACATGGAGCAGAACAATATCATTTTTATCATCGACCTTATATTGACCGTCTTTATCCCGGGAGGGATCATGCACAAAATTTTTGATGAACATAATGGCTCAGTTTTTTGTTATATATGTATATATTTATGACGAAAACTTTTTCTGTCTTATGAAACTCTGAATCACCCCTTGCATGGTGAATATGTACAACTCTCTTATGTTTATGGCTTTGGCACATAATATTTTTTGTCCAACTATAAACTGGTTTTGGTCAACAGTTATGCATATGCCTATAACATCTATTATATGTAATTTTTCAAAACTAATGAAAGATTAAGATTTTTCTGAAAAAACCATAAACATTCCACATGACACCTATAGGTTCTCTAACATCCTTTCGTGAACATATGAGAGGGACTTTCTTTGTCCATGCAGTGCAACTTAGGCATTATATGTGAATGCCATTTGGGTTCTAATAGGAAAGCGATATTATTATTTTTTTAAAGAAGAAGAAAATAAGAGAAATGAAATAAATACAAATCTTGGATATGTATTAAAGGAGAATATTAAGCTTATGAATGAAAACCATGATCGAGATTAAAATAATTTTTGAGCAGTTGCCCAGACAGTTCAACGATTCCCACCACCAGGCTTTCATCTGATGGCTCTTCAACGAAGATCAAAATCACCAATCATCCTCAAGAGACCAATAAGAAGCAAACGACGACATCAAACAAAGGATTCCCTCTTTTTGCACCTGGCCGGTGTGAGTGAGTTCGACCATTAGTAAGGATTTCTTTGTTTTATTTCTAAGATTCTCTTGTTGTGCATTAACTTCTATTTGTGTGATGTCATTTTCCTAAGTTTCTATTTTTGTGCATCTAATTTCTATTTGTGTGATGTCATTTCTAGGTTTGTAAGGATGCCTCTTTCGTGTCTCCTTGGAAACGACTACATAACTCTTTTTGTTGATAGCTAGGTAACTATAATAATTGTTATTGCACTAATTTCATTGTTTTATCATTTAATTCGGTATTAAATTTGTGATTGTTATGCAAAACAAATCAATCTTCTACTGGTTTAAATTGACTATGTTACACTTTCCATCTTTATTCCATATTCCACCCCTTGGAAGATACTTGGTTGAGAATCAAATCAAATAAAATGAAGAATAAGTGTTATTGTATTGGTTTAATTGGTTCATCATTTAAATAAGTACTAAATTTGTGATTGTTATGCAAGACAAATCTTCTTACCCATTGTCAACTGGTTTAAATTGACTATGTTACACTTTCCATCTTTCTGGCATATTCCACCCCATGGAAGTGTACTTGGTTGGTTGAGAATAAAATAAAATGAAGAATTTCCCAAGATGGTCTATGGTATCTGGGTGTTTATTTTCTTGTCAGTTTTCAAACTTCAGCTTTTGTTATTTGTATAAATATTTATTTATTTTTTTACAATGGTAAAGCTCTGGATTTTATGTGCTTTCTTTCACATTGTGTAAATTTTTTGATTTTATCATGTTTTACTGTACATTACATTAATGCTACATTAACTCTAATTTAGGTATATAATGTGTTTACTAATTTTTTGATCTTTAATTTATTCAAGAGTTGTTTTAGTTAAGCACCCTTTTTAACTTTGTTTTGTTTATGTACACATTTTAACTTTGTTTATTTTTACTAATCTCTTTCATTTGTTACGAGTTCTTTTAACAATTAGTTGTTGTAACAAATAAATCTTATTCATGAAATAATTTAACTATACATTTTACATAATAAATTAAGATTTTATTTCATGAAACAAATACATATACAACAACTTAATTGTGTGATTAAAGAGCTAATTACACAAGTTAGGCCCATGATTCAATGGTAAAATCAACATGCATGCAACTTGGGAGTCATGGTTTTAAATCACATAGGTTCTTTTTATTTAACTAAAATCATATTAATAAAGAGTTAAACATTACTCTCTCACAATATTTAATTGTTGTACATTTGAGCTTTGTTCTTTATTAATTAACTATGCATACCATATTAATGATTAAGGTTTTATATCATAATATAAGTCTATCAAACAACAACTAAAATATTATTAATGCGGGACATTAAGTCTACAATACCCCTTTATTTATTACTTATTCACATATGCATTCAATGCTTGACATAAATAGAAGGGTTGTTGTTTATTTAATTGTTCATGCATAAAGCTTTGTAACCAATGTCTTCTCTTCTTTTATTGTTTACAACAAATTACACTCTAAATGATCTTAATGCCTTTTAGCTTTAGTTATGATTAGCTCACTGCCTTTTACCCGTGTATAGTTTGTGTTTAAGGTTAGTGCGTTAGGTTTTTATATTTCTTTTCTTGACTTGCGAGTGGTTTGAGTTGTGTTATTATTAGCATGAACCCAACTCTAACTCGAGTGGCTTAAATCAACGAGATAACGTTCCTATCACTCCTCGACAACTACAAAGGAGTCTGAGATGTTGATGTGGGTGTAGTGCTTGAGCGTCACTTACATTCCAAAACATCAACACCACATCCAAATTATCCTCCTAAGCTTCATTATAAGAATGACTAACCATGAAGAAGGAATTCAAGGCCAACCAACAATGAGTCTCATTCTAAACAGAGCATTCCTAATAGCCTTTCTCCTACTAACATGATCAATGAGGAAGAGTTTTCTTGGTGCTGTTATTGTAATGAGTTTCATAATGAGGATGAGTGTCTTTGTAACCAAGCAAGTGAAGAAGAAAAATAAGAAAATTTGAAGTTAATAAATGATCCTTGTCCTAAATATGTTTTGCTGATTAAAACTTTCCCTATAACCAAGCAACACCATGAGGAAATGATTAAAGGATGTGTTAAGAATTTAGATTCAAATGTGAATGCATAGAAGGGACAAGTTTAAGGGGTTGCATTATACTAGAAAAAACAAACAACCATAAAACCTTGAGGAAAATAGCAGTGATGCCCCACCCAGGAAATGGACTAGGGCATCTTTACCTTTGAATACGAACCCCAAACCTAATTCAACCCAAAAGAACAATGATGCATCCTTGGATGTTGATTTGGGTAATGTGCTCCCTAAGGTAAATTTTTTTGTACCTTTCCTTGAATTAGCCAAGTTAAAGCCTCAAAGAGGAAAAATTAGGAAAATAATTAACTTTGATAAAGAACTTGAGGATCCTCCTATTATTTTAGAAAATATGCATTGTGTTAGAATAAATGGAGGACATGCACCTTTCATTCTCATATTAGTGGTAAATGACTTGTTCCTTCATAATTGTATGTTTGAATATAGTGCTTCTGCTAATGCGATGGATTTTAAGGTCATGAATTAGTTGAAATTGTAAATTACTAGACCTTATAGGAATGTGTGTGGTTTTGATTCAAACTCTAACAAAATTCATGGTCTTATCAAAGATTTAAAGGTTTGTTGGGTTGCTAATCCTTACATTACTATGCTTATGGATATTGTTGACATAGATGTCTTTGATTCCAAGGGTATGCTCTTATCAAGGAAATGGTATGCTACTCTAGGTGGGCATTTGCAAATGTTCCTGTTCCATGCTACCATACCCACTTTTAATGGAGAACCATTTGTCCCTTATAGAGAACCTGTGTTAAGATACCATGTAAAAGATATCAATGAGACTAAGAATTGAATATTTGTTTGTGGATGATTTTCCTTCCACAAACTCAAAGACATCAAAGAAGATCAATAAGAAGACTTATCTTTTCTCCCTTTTTTCTCTGAAGATGTGACTAATTCCATGAAAAAAAAGATGAACAGGATGAGCCTTTAAACCTAAAATGGCTTGGAAACATTTTGAACCCCAAACTTAGGGAGTTTTAAAATATTAAAGTGAAGGGGAATGGAGAATTCAGAAGCAATATATGCTATACAAACATTTTTATCTTGTCCCAAGATCGATTATTATGAGTAGAATATAAAAACAAAAATAAGGTATAACGTAAAAAAGAAACCTAATCACATAGCAACTCATTTTCAAATAGGAAACCTTGTGTTTGTAGGAGATGACCCTTACTCATGTAAGGTACATGGAAAGGTTGGGATTAATTACTCTTACTCATCTAGGCCGATGGAGTGAAGTTTCCATTACTAGTAGATGGAAACTTCTTGTATTTTATACTGACACTTGATTGTTTAACTTTAGATAGATTAGAGTAGATAAGATTGTGTGTCTTGCATTTCTTATTTTTCATCTTTCCTTGCTTCTATTCATGTTGATTTTATTGCATTATTAGTTAGCTTTTCATTCCTTTTTATATTTAGTTGAAGTTTTGATTTTTCCAATAATAGGGTGACTATCATTAGGGGAATTTTGAGGTCTAAAATGGGCCTCCTAAGGAAATTATAAAATAATAGTGGAAATAATAAAATAAGATTAGACTACATCATCAAATTTTAGAGGGAAAAAGATTTTTTTATCTTTTATTTATTTATTTATTTCCCAAAATGATATATAATATAATGCACTGCGTAAACCCCTATACTTATATTTATTTATTTATTTTTTTCAACTCGTATTTTCAACTTATCTCCCTATGGGTTTACTCAAATTTCGAGCGGAAACACTCGTTGGATGCAAAATTTGATTCCTCATCCAATGAGTACACATGTTTCATACCTTCGATGGACCCTAGTACACAAAAAATGAGAAATACCTGAAAAACATGATTGCAATCATGTTTTTTTCATGTATTTCTTATTTTTTGTGTAGCAGGGTTCATCAAAAGTATGCAACATGGGTACTCCTTGGATGAGGAATTAAATTTTGCATCCAATGAGTATTCCCACTCACAATTTGAGTAAAACCTTAGGGAGATAAGTTGAAAATATGAGTTGGAAAAGTAGTTTTATTATTTTATTATTTTTTAATCTTTTTACCTTTTTACTCAAAAAATGGTGAATCATTCCCCATGGTTGACATCATCATCTTGAATCTTATTGGTCCTTACAAAGTTTATTTTGGTTGTACATTTTTCTTAGGAGACCCATTTTAGACCTCAAAATTCCCCCAATGTAACACCTTGCCTTTTTAATTACTCTTAGTCTTATTGGAAAATATTGTCATAGATGTCAAAGATAGGATGAGAATACAAATGTCTAAGATAAAGATTACACGATGAATATTGTTGGAAATTTTGGTTGGATATCCAGTTTGTTGATGCACAGTTTGGATACCAGGGTATCTTTGAAGACATTTATACTCTAAATACCTAGCTCAAATGGGAGCATATAATATATGTTTAAAAAAATTACTCAGGGACCTTTTCAATGATATATGGAAGTCCCTCTAACTCCATAGGAATAAGGAGACATGAAAGGATATGTTAGGTCGACCTAGCTAGAAATTACAGGTCAACCCATCCAGTTTTAGAATTAGTCCCCCATAAATGAATACAAAAACACTATAAATAAAGGACAAATGTGCATTTGAAGATCATCCAAGTAAGAAGAAATTCAAGGTGCACAAGAGACGCTGACGAATACTCTTCAGGTTTTAAAGTTGGAACAAAAATGTGATTTTTGGAGCGAACGTGTCATCTTAGCATTTTCCTATAAATTTTCTTCTAGATGTTTCATACCATACAAATTTGATGAGATAGAGGCGATGATTTCATGTACATGTGGTAAATATTTCAATCATTAAATCACTATATTTTCGGAGATATGCTTTGAGGAAATTAAGGTTTCTGAATGCTCTTGAAATTTGCATCAAACAAGTTAGTTTTCCATTTTTGTTATAAATTATTTTTTGAAATGTTTCAGGCTATAAAATCTTGAGGATATAGAAGCAAGATCTTAAGGTACCTATGGTAAAAAATTGTAACTTTGTTCTGCTATAATTTTGTAGATATGCCGTATGGAAGCTAGGGTTTTTGAATACTTCTAAAATCAACTTCAAATAGGCCAATTTTGCATTTTTGCTACAACTTATTTTCTGAAATGTTTTAGACTGTGAAATATCATGGAGATAAAGATGAGATCTCCAAGCACATGTGGTACAATTTTCAAACTTTGATTCACTATAATTTCAAAGGTATGCCATGTGGAAGTTAGTGTTTCTAAATAGTCTAGAAATTAGTTTCTAACAAGCCAATTTGGAACTTTAGTTATAACTTATATTTTGGGATGTTTTACACTGCAAAATTTTTAGAGACTTGTAGAGACATATAACAATGCCTTAGGTAAAAATTTCAAGCTTTGGTTTGCTATACTTTTGGAGATATTCCTTGTAAAAGTTAGATTTTTTTAATGATCCTAAAATCAATTTCAAACAAGTTAGCTTGGAATTTTTGTTGTAACTTCCTTTTTGAGACTTTTCAGACTGCCAATTTTTTAGAGATCCAAGGATACAAAAGCATCTCATATGAAATTTTTAGAATCATATTTGTAAAATTAGATATGTTTCATGTTATATAAGTTCATTCTTGGGAAGAGGCCAAGAACAAGTTTTAGGAGACACAAACCCAGTGGAGGCAGAAGTAGCAAATAGACTTGGTGAAAGAAGAACCAATGGGAAAACCTAGTGAAGGAAGGAGTAGTAAGCAGATTTAGTGAAGTAGGCTGGTCTATACAAATATTTGTAGCAGTGGGGATTTGTGTCTCTAGTAGGTTGGTGCCTATGAATATTTGCAATGGTGGGAATTGGTGTCTCCAATAGATTCATGCTTATGAATATTTGCAGTAATAGGGACTGGTGTCTCCATTAGGTTGGTGCCTACAAATATTTGTAACAGTAGGTTGGTTCCTACAAAGAATTATAAAAGATATATATATATATAATATTATATATATATATATATATATATATATATATATATATATATATATATATATATATATATATATATATTATATATTTTATTTTATTTTTTTTATGGTTTTCTCTTGAAAAGGTTGTCACATAAATCTCGTGTTCCATGTTTTGCAACTAATAGATCTCATATGCGATTGTTTTCTTATGGTTCATGGTATTTTTTGTGGTTTTCTCTTGAAAAGGTTGCCACATAAATCTTGTGTTCCATGTTTTGCAACTGATAGATCTCATATGTGATTTTTTTATTATGTTTCATGAATGTTTGAATAAGTATAAGTTGTCTTACACTGATTCACCACCCCTATTAGTATAATTTTGTGATCAACAATTGGTATTAGAGCATGTTCCTTCGAAAATTGTATAGCCATTGGAAGGTAGATTTCGAGAACACACATGGCTAATTAAGGAGGTTTCTCCACAAACAGAGCCCCATTGTTTGACAAAAAAAACTATGTATTTTGGCATATAAGGATGAAAAATTATCTAATGGCTCTTGGGTTCGATATCTTGCAATCAGTCATGGTTGGTTATACAAACTTGAAAACTCCTCCAATAAATATGGATAGGAAGAAGGCTGGTGAACATAATGCAACATCTATCAATGCTAACTTGTGTGGTCTATCAAAATCAAAATTTGTCAGAGTGATGCATTGTGAATCGACAAAATAAATTTGGACAAACTTCATGTTAAAATTGGAAACTAGGGCCAAACTCCATGTGGGTCATCTTATTTATGGCAGCTGATATTTTTCTTGGATTTCTCTCTCCAAGAGGTGTAGGATTGATCTAAAGATCATCCGATTTCGACATGTATTTATGGATATATGAATTTATTTATATTATTTGACAATTTGTCGAGGTCGGCCAGCAACCAAATAACCCCCAGCGTGACCTCAACATTGCATTTAAATATAGGAGGCCTCAAGTCATTTGTTACACACATATCTCACGATCTCTCTCCACTCGTTTGGGTTTGGTGGCAAGAGAGGTCAAGTGGGAGACCTAGCCGCAGTCCTAAAGAAGGAGATCTAGCCCTAGCCATAGTCAAAGGGAAGGCTTCTATACGTTGTCAAGAAGAGGCCTAATACACATCTCAAAGAGGAGACCTAGCTGCTATAATAATGAAGCCCTAGCCTCTATCATAATGAAGACCTAGCCGCTGTATTAATGAAGCCCTAGCTACAACAAGACAAGGTGCCCTAACCGCAATGAAGGAAGAGTTCAAGCCGCAGCCTAAGGAGGCTCAATCCAAAACAAAGAGGAGGCTCAATACATAGTCAATAAAGGCTGTAATCGACAACAAAAGAATTCCTAAATCCACAGTCAATGGAGCCCTAATTCACAACTAAGAAGGAGCCCTAATGCAGCAAGTATAAACCTATTAAATACGTGAAAGAGGCATGGGTTAAGGGCCTATTTGGGCATCCCTTTTGTGACAGTGTGAGGCTTTTTTCTTCTTATAAGAGGGCCGAGTTAGAGGAGCATAGGAACAAATCTGTTGGGGTGTCATTGGAGGGACAAGGAATAATGTTTATGCTGCCTGGAATCTACAGGAAGATTGTGTGTTAGGCTACATTCCATAACACCACAATCAAGGATTGTGTATGGGTGTTTGAGGGCTTATATATGTCCAGATCAAAAACATAACCAAGGAGTTGTCTTAGGTTGTTTTGATGACTGTTACAATAGTGCTTGGTGCCCTAACAAGTCATCATGATGAGGACAACAAATCTATTATTGATTGTGTCCTATTTCATGAAGTAGTGACAACTAGTACAACAAGAAGACATCAAAGTTTTGGGAGATGTTTTGGGTCAAGGTTTGACCATGATTGGATTAGTTTACTGAACATCCTATTGGTACCATATGAATGATCTTCAGAGGAAGGTTCTATCCTGTTTGACCAACATTGTCTTCTCTGGTCAAGTCTTTTCTACTTCTGTCATAAATATCACTTTTGTCTATTTGTGGTATCTCTCTCTCTCTTTGCTGAACTATTGAAGAATATAAGAATAATTGATCAAGGGTTTCCCCACATTAGGGTTTGTCCCTGGCTAGTGCCACATCTTGTGTCCTCTTGTCTTGGCTTATCTTCTAATGTTTATGTTTATGTTCTATCTGCATTTTACTATCATGATGTTGTGGTTGCTAATATGGATATTGATATTGGGCTAATAAGAAAATTGAAATAAATTGCTCTTAAGAATAGAACATACCAAAAATTAACATGGAATTAGAGCCAAGGTGAAGACAAAGCCCAAGCAAGAGTGAAAGAGAAATCATTGAAGACAGTTGTAAAGGAAAAAAGGCTCAATGGGTTTCTCATCCCACTTCTTTACTGAAGACAAGCTCCATGAAAAGTCTAACTATCACGGATGGAAGATGTGCCTTGATCTGACATTGGAAGAACAAGAAGTGCTGGATTATGTGAAGGGTAAAATCCTTGAGCCTCCATCAAATGTACCGACTACTACAAAGAACAAGTACACCAAGGGTGAAGTCAAAGCGAAGAAGATTATCAGAGATTCCATTGACAAATGTCTGGTGGCCTACATCTCCGATCTAAACACCTCCAAGGAGATCTATGATAGATTGGTAAGCATGTTCAAGGTTAGTGATGCAAATCAAATTTTGTTCCTCAAAAATAAGTTGAAGATATTAAGAAGGGAAAGGACGAGGATATTCAATCCTACTTCTTAAGGGTCATTGGGATCAAGAATGATCTTCTATCGATTGGAGAAGTCATTCCTGACAGGGAACTTACTATCACTACCCTTGGGCTCCCACTCGAGTGGTATATGTTTAGAACCATTATTCTCAATAATGATTGAATTCCAGGGTTTGAAGAATTGATGTTGAAATTCATTCAAGAAGAAACGAAGATGGTGGAGCAAGAGGCACCCTCTAATAGAAGTAACCCTACTGCTTTCTCCAGTCACCAAAAGGAGAAATAATGCAGGGTCAAAAGGTCATTTCCATGGAAAGCCTGGATCTAAGGGAGGAAAGAAAGGCAGATGATTTTCTTGCAATATGTTTGACCACTATGCAAAGGGAATGTCCAAATAGAAGGGACACATCACACGATGATGATCACAATCATTCTTGGGGAATCTTCAACAACAATGATCGAAGAAATGACAAGTACAAAGACAAAGGAAAAAGGAATGCAGGACATCAAGGAAATGGTCGACCCTCCAAGAAAGCAAGGAACTCAGGGTATGAAGAATCAAATGTTGTTTTTGATAAGAAAAAGGAGTATTATCTTATATCGGCCCTCTCCACTACCTATCCTCCAGAATCTTTAGGAAATTGGTTTATTTATAGTGGTGCTTCAAGGCACTTCACTGGATACAAGGAAGCACTCTCTAATCTGATAGAGAAGGAAACAAAATTGGAGATTATTCTTGGAGACAATGCCACCTATGCCGTAAATGGTGTAGGGAATGTTACTCTTCAATTGAATCAGGGAACACGATTCATTTACAAGAAGTTCTATATGTACCTGATCTCAAGAAGAACCTGGTGTCCATTTTGGCAATGGAAGACAAAGATTACAAGGTGGCATTCATCAATGGAAAGGTACATGTTTGGAAAATAAACTTTAAAGATGATTTTACTCTTGGGTTCGGGGTTGGCACTTTGTATCAAGTTGCAGGAATTCCATTGGGACCCATGTCTTGTGACCCATCTCCACAATATGAAATATGGCACTAGAAGTTCTACCATCTTCATTACAAGGCTCTTCCCGATGTGGGACAAATGGTGACAAGGATGCCTGAATTCAAAGAAGAGCATGAAGGTATATGTCTAAGATGTACCAAAAGAAAAATTACAAGGGGACCCTTCCCCTCAAGTAATAGCAAGACCACATATGTGGAACAATCTGAGGGGTTTGAGGTTCATGTCTGGGAATCTCATGTATGAAGATTCAAGAAATATCTCTATGGTTTGAGGCAAGCACCCCAGGTTTGGTTTGAGAGGATTGACAACTATTTGATGAAGCTGAGATTCACTAGGAGTGAAGCCGATCCAAACCTTTTCTTTAAGGTTGTGGATGATAGACCTCTCATATTGGTACCTTATGAGGATGACATCTCTCTGACTGGTGAAAACCCTCTCATTTACAAACGTAAGAGGGATTTGGATTTCGAATTTGGAATGGTGAACTGCAAGCCTGTGACTACCCTGATGGAGCTTAACTTTAAGAAGTTATGCGGTAGTGCTGTCGGACCTGAATTGGCTAATGCTTATGAGTATCATCAACTCATAGGAGAACTGATGTTCTTGGTGAACTCCCATCTAGATATATGTTTTTTAGTTAACGCGTTGAGCCAATATATGGTTGAGCCTCATCACTCACATTGGATTGGTGCTAAGAATCTTCTGAAATATCTTTGGGGCACAATTACTCATGGAAGGAGATACACTGCAGGAGATGTGAGGCTGCATGGTTATTTTGATATTGATTGGGCAGGCAGTATGGTGGATCACAAAAGCACTTTTGTGTGCTTTTTCTCTTTGGGTTCTACTTCGATATCCTGGATGAGCAGGAAGCAGAAGTTGGTTGCTTTGAACACCGCTTAGGCCGGATGATTAGCTATGAGTATGGCCTCGTGTGAAGCTGTCTGGACACGTGCTGGATACCACTGTGATCCTCTGTGATATCCAGAGTGGGATACGATTATTATAGAATCTCGTATTTCATGATCGTTTCCAACACATAGACATCAGGTACCACTTTATCCGGGATATGGTACAACGAGGAGTAATAGGGCTCCAACACATTGGGATTGATGATAAGGTCACTGATATTCTGACAAAGCCCCTATGAAAGGTCAAATTCTTGACTTTTCGAGAACGACTAGCAGTCGTGGAGAGACCCTCTCCTAAGGGTCCTGTACAATATGGATATTGAGCTATGGGAGCTCCGAGGGGCATGGGGTACTTTGGAGCAATGAGAAACCATAGAGTGAGTGGTTCATCCTTCGCCTAGTGGTTTTCTATGTAGGTAGGATGAGTGGTTCATCCTTCTCCTGCTGAGACAAAATCATACGGTGAGTGGTCCAACCTTCCCCTAGTGATTTATTGTGTACATGGTGAGTGGTTCAAACTTCCCCTGGGATACCCCTGGAAACATGTAGGTAGGATGAGTGGTTCATCCTTCTCCTATTGATACATCCTACCCATGTAGTTTGGGACTCATGGGAAGTATCTCTCATATGGCCAATGATTAGGGAAATGAGGATAGGGACCATAGTACTACTGATGGATGCATCGTGTACTACCGTACTCCCTATGATAGGATGATATTGATCTAGGATCAATTGGAACTGACTTCGGGTCAATAAGAGTGGTATGAGACACTCGCCTTTTTTGGAACTGATTTCAGATCAATAAGAGAGATATGAGACACTCTCTTTATTTGGAACTGATTTCGGATCAGTAAGAGTGGTATGAGACACTCTCTTTTATATGGGACTGACTTCGGGTCAGTAGAGAATGGTATGATACATTCTCAATCACTTCTTCTTCTTCGTAGTTTAGCAGAGCAAAATAGAGCAATGCATTGATGACAAAGATAATACTGACTGACAGATGGATTAGCAGATGGAGTTCTCCCTAGTTGAGAGGGAGTGTTAAAATTTGAAACTAGGGCCAAGCTCCATGTGGGTCATCTTATTTATAGAAACTGATATTTTTCTTGGATTCCTCTCTCCGAGAGGTGTAGGATTGATCTAATGATCATCTGATTCAAATATGTATATATGGAGATATGAATTTATTTATATTATTTGAAAATTTGTCAAGATCGACCAACAACCAAATAACCACCATCTCAACCTCAACATTGCATTTAAATAGAGGAGGCCTCAATTCATTTGTTACACACATCTCTCATGATCTCTCTCCACTCTTTTGGGTTTGGTGGCAAGAGAGGTCAAGTGGAAGACCTAGCCACAATCCTAAAGAAGGAGATCTAGCCCTAGCCACAGTCAAAGGGAAGGCTTCTATACGCTGTCAAGAAGAGGCCTAATAAGCAGCTCATAGAGAATACCTAGCTACTGTAATAATGAAGCCCTAGCCACTGTCATAATGGAGAACTAGTTGCTGTATTAATGAAGTCCTAGCCACATTTTGTGAAGCCCAAGTCGTAGCAAGACAAGGTGCCCTAGCCGTAGTGAAGGAAGAGTTCAAGTCGCAGTCTAAGGAGGCTTAATCTGCGACAAAGAGGAGGCTCAATATGTAATCAATGTAGGCCCTAATCCGCAGTGAAAGAAGACCTAAAGCCGCAACCAATGGAGCCCTAATGATAAGAAGGAGCCCTAACATAGCTAGTATAAACCTGTTAACAACGTGAAAGAGGCATGGTTTAGGGGACTGTTTAGGCATCCCTTTTGTGACATTGTGAGGCTGTTTTCTCGTCGTAAGAGGGTAAAGTTAGAGGAGCATAGGAACAGATCTGTTGGGGTATTGTTGGAGGGACAAGGAATAATGTTTATGCTGCCTGGAAGCTAGAGGAAGGCTGTGTGTTAGGCCGCAGAACATAACACCACAATCAAGGATTGTGTATGGGTGTTTGAGGGCTTATATATGCCCAGATAATAAACATGGCCAAGGAGTTTTCCTAGGATGTTTTTATGACTGTTACAATAGTGCTTAGTGCCCTAACTAGTCATCATGATGACAACAACAAATCTCTTATTGACTGTGTCCTATTTCATGAAGTAGTGACAACTAGTACAACAAGAAGACATCAGAGTTTTGGAAGATGTTTTGGGTTAAGGTTTGACCATGATTGGCTCAGTTTACTGAACATCCTGTTGGTACCATATGAATGATCTTTAGAGGAAGATTCTGTCATGTTTGACCAACATTGTCTTCTCTGGTCAAGTCTTTTCTACTGTTGTCATAAATATCAGTTTTGTATATTTGTACTATCTCTCTCTCTGCTGAACTATTGAAGAATATAAGAAGAATTGATCAAGGTTTCCCCACATTGGGTTCTATCCTTGGCTAGTGCCACATATTGTGTCCTCTTGTCTTGGCTTGTCTTATACTATTTATGTTTATGTTCTATCTTCATTTTACTATCATGCTGATGTGATTGTTAATCTAGATATTGATATTGGGCTAATAAGAAAATTGAAGTAAATTTATCTTAAGCATAGAACATACCAAAAATTAACACTGCAAAACATCTATGAAGGTGATAGCTTGGTGAGAAGGTTGAAGAATCAATGATTGTACAAATTGTGGTAAGGTCACGCCATTTGAGGTTTGATGCCAATGTCTCTACCATTTAAGAAATGAAGGATTTGGAGAAACAGATGATGGATGAGGTACCTGGGATTCTCATTGCATATGAAATGAGGATAGAAAAATTAAATCTAGCACAAAAGGAGGTAAATTTCAAAGAATTAAAGAAGACATAATGACATAAATCTTGTCATTGTTTTGGCCATGAATGAGATACAAAAGAAACACAACTTGTAAAAAAGCTAGAAAGATGATATGGAAAATAAAAAGGTAACCTACCCTTCTTTTCTTTTAATTGTGGTAGAGTAGGGAATTTTTCTACTAAATTCCCATATGAAAAAGGGAAAACAATGATAATGTAGAACATAATAATGAAAGAAAACCTTATATACAGAAATGAGGAAAATATACTATAAAGAGTTTTTATTGTAGAGAGTACAATCATTCGTATGAAGAAAGTGATGGATATGTTTATGATATTGAAGAAGAAGAATTCCTCTTCATAGCCATGGATACAAAGTCTATTGATAAATAAAATGAAGAAATCAGAGAAAAATTAGATTAAGAAGAAGACATTGATGGGGAAGTTAATCTTGAAGTAGAACTCATTAGTACCTTAGAATAAATACATAGGCTCAAGGGTAATAATAAAAAGTAGGCTCGAGAAATTGTAGAAATATGAAAAGAAGGATCATGCTCTTAATGAAATACAATTTTTTTTATCATCATCAAGACTCAACTAGAAGAGGCAAAATGATAGAAAAAGTGGTGAGAAGTTAGTTGAAAGAAAGGAAGAAAATTGCAAGAAGTTAGTGTTGATAAATCCAGGGCATAACAATTAGGTGATTTCTCTTTGATGATAATTGCTTGTGAATTCTTTTTAATTATTTAGATTAGGATATTTTCTTTACTTAGATTATTATTGTGTTCTTCTTCATCAACCAATTACCAACACATAAACAATAAAGAGACAAGAGACATAGAATGTAGGTGATCAACTAGGGCCAAAACCTCTTCCACTTGAGAGGAAAACCCAAACAAATTCTTCTTCTTCTAGAGACTTCAATTGGCGAATACCAAGACCAATACCCTTGAACTATTTTCCTCTCCAAGACCAAGTCACAAAGCTTCCTTCTCTTCCTTGAGTCAACGATGGTCAACCCATTACTTCTTCCTCCTTCTCGGTTATCCTTCAGAATTTCGGTCACCTTGAGACTGAGCTGCAACTTTCAGCCCTAATTCAGAAACCATAGTTTAGGTATGGTCGAGAGAGAAACACCTTGAGTTACTTCTCTACGAATGGATACCTTCTCTCCTTCAACTCAATTTGTGAATAGCTTTGTTTTTCTCCCAAAACTGTCCTCTCGCTATGACTATAGTACTTCGACCCTTTTGGCAATAGGCAGTTCTGGAATCTCGCACATGTGGAAGAGATTAGCCCTAAAAATGATATGAAATTGACTTGGTTATCTTCTCTTCTCCTTCTCTTGATGGTTAGTCTTCTCTCTTGATGATTCTCACACTTCTTCCTTGCTTCAGAGCTTGACCGAATTACTTATGCTCAAATGGAGGCCGTGATGCCTATTGATAGTGGTTTCCCATGAAATAAGCTGAATTCTCCTTGCCCATAGGCTGATATGCCATTTGGTGTAGGTTCAATATTCCATATTGAGGCCTAATTCTTGGGGGAGATTTAGATTGGTCTTTGAGGGCCTTTTTTACTCTTTCATTGAGTCATATATAAATGTAACATGCCCAAGAAAGGTCCTTCATACATGAGATTGACTCAATTTGAATTTAGGACTAATCCAAAGGGCTCATAATGGGCGCCATAACTAAAATAAAATTCCTTGCTCGTTAAACCCATGAGACAAACATTACAAAAAATAATTTGATTTTATTCTTTACATCAATTACATAAACTCACAATTACACATGTCAATATGAAGATTGAACCTAGTGACACTTTTCAACACTCCCTCTTAACTAAGGAGGTATTCGTAATTCATACACAGTAATTGGACATTCTCAATCTGAAAAATTATCGTAAGAAGAGTTAGATTGGTAATCCATACGTATAGTATCATATCATCTAACATTGTCACATAGAAAGGTCTTGAATAAATGATCTATCTCTCCACAAGATTAGAGTACAATGCTGGTGAGACCAATGGGCTATAGACACCCTCATCAATCTCTCTCTCAGAACATACCCCGTCCGGGTTCTCAAGGTGTGTTCCACTAGGACTATTCTTATCTTGGATTCCTAGTCCTCAAATAATATTGGTCCGCTACGACTACTCTTATCTTGGATTCCCTAACTCATACTCAAAGAGTATCAGATGCCAGATGTTTACCCAATCCTCCATTATGTCTTCCCAAGTGAAGACAAGTATGATGTGTCTATACCTCCCTCTTAATTAGGGAGGATGTATCTATTCCAATGAAGGAATGTACTCATTTCTACGGAAGGAATGCACTCATTCCTATGGAAGTAATGTACCTAATCTCCCTCTTGGCTTATGAATTTGCTTCCAAGATTCTACCAAGTTAGAACCTTGTTTCCAAGCTCCCTCTTAATTAGGGACCTACAATAACTCTTTAGGTGGATATGATGGGACCAACTGCTTGAATAAATCCTCCTCATGATGCCATGAACTTATTTTCTTTATTCAGGAGTCTTCATGTTTTTGGGACTCCTTCGTAGGGCACAAAACATCCATCACTTTCTGATCCATGAGTCAGTCATGTCATTATTCATTTCATTGGAAAGTGATCTATCAGTTCAATATCTTGCCTGCCTTCATGCCATGTTTCCATAAGGATATTTCATTGTACTACATGGACATTAGTAGTGGAAGATATCCACAATTCTTCCCTTGGCAGCCCTGCATAATCCCATCCATATATTATTCAAAAATAAGGAATGAACATTAAATCAAAATTACCTTTGTAATGGTATTTCGTCATGACATCTTCTAGTTCACATCAACATCCTGTATACATATTGACACATCTCCAAAAGATATGTACTGTCAAGGGTCTATTTCTTTTTTAGAATTCATCAAAGTCTTCATATCTTTCATGGAGATATCCTAGTCAAATCTCTCAGTCCTTGGATGTTTTCTTCCTTTCTTTCTTCACACATTTCCTTCTAGGAACTTATAGTCATAGTTCCTCTAATTTTTTCAACCACCTCATATTTCATATGAAGACAAATTATGTCAATTTCATCGAGACGATGTGTGACCCATGCCTTCCTGCATCCTTTCAAGGGAGGAGGTCCTTTCTTTTGATCATGATCTTGAGATAGAGCATTTATCCATGTTACCTGCAACCATGTGACATGACTCTACAATATCGAATATAAGCATACATACCTCATTTTCCTTTAGGTGATCTAGACTTCCTTCAACAACTTCCTTGATTGAAAGAACTTCACTCCCTTGAGTTGCTTTACCTCTTTTTTCATTATACCATCATCCCATGAATTCCACAAGTTGGAATTCTTTGATGAAAACCTTGCTCCTTTTTTGATTGGTGAATCTTCCATGAAGATTCCAATAGAGGATCTTGAGTATCATCATCCAGTGAATGTTTCGTTTCAACTGATGTATGATGAGTTTTGTACTAGATGATTTTTTTATTTCTTTTCCCATAAGTACCACTTATGTTACTAATGATGTTTACTAGAGCTATATCTTTCCATGGGTGACTTCCATAGACTTCAACTATCTTTCATGCTTCTCTATGATGATGTCACGAGCTCTTACTTCCAATGCTTGTATGATTCCATGATGCATCCTATTATCTTCCATAGTGAATCATGATAGCCATATATTACAACATAAAAACTTGAAAATAGGAACTTGAAAAGAACTAAGTGAGGAAGACTATCTCAATCATAGTAGAGATCTCTTACTTCCACTTTTTTGGACTTCTTCTTTTCTGCTTCCTCCACTTCTTTGGTGATATGATATTATTCTCTACCTCTTTTTTTATTTTCCTTCTTGAGCTTGGGATAATCTCTTTTGTAATGCCCATATTCTTGACATCCATAACATTGGATCTTAGCCATGTTTCTTTTATTTTTTTGAGGACCAAATTTCCTAGATTTTCCTTTTCTCCTTCTCATAGTAGAATATGCTTGATTTTGATCACTTGATCCTGCATCAGTTTTAGCCTTTAGCCTAGTTTCTTTAATCTTTGATAATGACCATAGATCCTAGAATGGAATATCCTCTTTCTTCCCATATATTCTTGAAGTAAAGTTACCCCACTCATCTAGTATTTAGTACTACGCTGGTCATCTCCTTGTCAGACATTATTTCTCCCAGATCTTGAAGTTGATCACTTATTTTGGATATCTTCATAAAGTATGAGGTTATCCCTTCTTCTTTTTATATCGTTAGCTTGTAGAGTCCTTGCCTTAGAGAGATAAATTATCTTATTATGCTTACAAAAAACAACTATACTAATTTGTCATATATTTATTTTGAGGTATCAAGTTTAGATACATATGGAATGAGGGGATCCTTTACGGATTCTATGAGAATCCTTTGAGCCCTCACTTCCCCTTTCACAAAATTTGCAAGTGCTTGAGCATATTATTTCGCTGGTTTGGTGATAGATCCTTTGACATGATCCATAACCTTATTTTCAATGAGATTCATATCTGTCCTCTTCTTCCATGCAAGATACTTCTAAGGCCCAACCAATTTGTCGCTTTCCTTGCAAAAATACATTTTGATAGATTCAGACACAAATATACTTATTTGTGAAGATGCTTCTTCCACTCGTTGCCTCCTTGAATTTGATGATAATATAGATGATAGAGAAGTTGATGAAGATATATCTCTTCAAGAGTGATCCTTGACTTCACAAAGAAGTAGATCACTTTAGATCCTTTGATAATGATGTCCTTGTTGATAATGATGACTTCTTGATGCTTCTTCGATGATCTTATATAATGGTAAGATCCTTGCTTCAATGAGAGGAAATTGCCTTAGAATTTTTGAAGATGATGACAACCTCCTTGATCTTGCTTCTCTAGTAAGAAACTTGATGTATACGTCCTTCAACTTGAGTAGGGTCTTTGAGGTCTCTTGAGATGACTTCAGGATTCCAAGACTTCTTGTTGGTGTAGACTTATTCTTTGATCTAAAGTTTTGTTACTTATTTTGTAGATATTGACTTCAAGATGATATTTTAGATTCACTTTGATACCTTCCTTGAGATTTGATTCTTTAGTGTTCCTTGATAAGATGCCCTTCTTTGACTTTGTCACCTTAGCTTTGATACCATGTTTAGAAATCTAGGGCATAGTAATTAGGTGATTTCTCTTTGATGATAACTGTTTGTGAATGCTTTTTACTTCTTTAGATTAGGATATTTTCTTTACTTATATTATTATTATTATTATTTTCTTCTTCATCAAACGACTACCAATGCATAAACAATAAATAGACAAGAGACACAAAATGTAGGCGATCATCCAGGGCCAAAACCTTTCCCACTTGAGAGGAAAACCCAAATGAATTGCTCTTCTTATAGAGACTTCAATTGATGAATACCGAGACCAAGACCCTTGACCTATTTGCCTCTCCAAGACAAAGTCACAAACCTTACTTCTCTTCCTTGAGTCAACGATGGTCAAACCCCTTTATTCTTCCTCCTTCTCGGTTATCCTTCATAATTTTGGTCCCTTGAGATTGATCTACAACTTTCAACTCTAATTCAAAAATCCTAGTTGACGTATGAGAGAGAGAGAAACGCCTTGATTTCCTTCACTCTAAATGGATACCTTCTCTCCTTCAACTCAGATTGAGAATCACTTTTTTTTTCTCCCCAACATGTCCTCTCACTATGACTATAGTACGTCGTCCCTTTATACAATAGACAATTTTGAAGTCTTTCACGTGTGGAAGAGATCAACCCTAAAATAGATCTAAAATTGACTCGGTTATCTTCTTTTCTCCTTCGTTTGATGGTTAGACTTCTCTCTTGATGATTCTCACACTTCTTCCTTGCTTCAGACCTTGACCAAGTTCCTTGTGCTCAAATGGAGGCCGAGTTTCCTATTGATAGTGGTTTCCCATAAAATAAGCCAACTTCTCCTTAGCCATAGGTTGACATGCCATTTGGTGTAGGTTCAATATTCCATCTTGAGGCCAACTTCTTGGAGGATTTTTAGCTTGGTTTTGGAGGGAATTTTTACTCTTTCATTGACTCATATATAAATGTAACATGCCCAAGAAGAGTCCTTCATACATGACATTGACTCAATTTGACTTTATGATTAATCCTAAGGGCTCATAATGGGAGCCATAACTAAAATAAAATTCCTTTCTCATGAAACCCATGAGACAAGAATTACAAAAAGTAATTTTATTTTCTCATTACATCAATTACATAAAATCACAATTACACGTCATTATGAAGACCGAACATAGTTACACTTTTCAAGAGGTAGAAGTTGAAATCATTTTCTTTGAGAAAGGAACTAGATAAAATAACTGATTAGATGAATAGAAGCTTAAAGTTTGGAAAGAGTGTTGAAATATTAAATAATGTGCTGAAATGAGTTCATAAGCATTGTTTTACCAAGAAGCCTTTCACAACCCAATACTGATCATGAGCTCAAGTCCAAGCCATGGAAAAGGCTCAAAAATTGAAAGTGTTCAAAAACACTTGCAACCTGAATGACCGGATAGGCCTCGTCAAAATGATCCTGTAGCCATGAACGACACTCAAATCCGACATCGTATGGAGGAGTTATCGCATTTTCAAATGCCCAATAAACTACAAAATTTGAATTTAAAAAAAATTAAAAAAGAATATTCCTCGGAATATTCCACAAAATATTATCGGGAGCTGACACGTGGCCTGCTCGGAAGCCACCACATTGTCCCAATTCTACACAGTTTATTGTTGCAAAATTCTATGGAGCTCACAGGAATCGACCCCGAGTCGGGTTGCCGCTAGCCCACAGGCTCGATCGGCCCGCCTACATGGTGGATCTTAACATACAATGGGCGCATATCATATTTGAATTTGATTAAGGTTTCATTTGGGCGAAAAAGGTGCCAACCCCTTATCAATATGACTAGAGCGCGGAACCAAGACCTAAACTCGGCGACAACGGTAAACCCCGACGGTTAAGGGTGCACGTGCTCACATGCACGTGGTTAGCGCCAACAATTGCGGTCAGACTGGTAGTTAAGTTGGCGGAGTGCGCCATTTTTGGCAGATTTTCCATTTTTAGCTGGCCTAACTCCAGTTCATCCACATTTAGTGGAGTTTTTTAAGGCCAAACTAGAGAAAACTTTTGGAGGTCATAACTTTAGCTAGGGAGAACCTTTTTGGATGATTTTATTATTATTATTATTATTATTATTATTTATTTCGTATCTTCTAATCATTCCAGAGGCATTGAGACAGGTTCCATAAGCAGTAGAGGTGTTCTATAGCTTGTTTAGCTTCAGGGAAGATTGGAGAGCCATCAGGGCCATTGGGAAAATGGAGTTAACTAGAGTTGTACCTCATTGTTTGAGGTGAACCAAAAACCATTTTATGCTATTTTCAACCTTCTGAACCTAATGGAAGAGGTTTAAGAATTGTTTGAGGACTTCTACAACCTGAAAAGCTTCAGAGGAGTTCAAAGAGTCACAGGGCCCAATGAGGAAGGCACTGTATTTGGTAATTTTTCACTGTTTAGTGAATATGGAAAGGCATTTTTAGCATTTTTATGTCTTCTGAATCTTTATTTGCATTCAGATTTTCCTATTGAGGCACTTTTAAACTTGTATTGCATTTGAGAGCATTATAATACAAGAGGACAAGCTCATTTTGGGAGGCTTGATCCAGCAGATGTAGCCCAGGAGGGGTGAACTGCTCACCAAACATCTGTGTCATGTTATGTTGAAGTTATCTTGCTGTGTATTTCTGATTTAATATGTTAAACGACAAATTGAATTAACTTTCCTTCACACATAAACTAATAAACAACTACCAAAAACAATTTGATTAATCAACAAGACATGGAAAACTTTGCACACATTTAATTTAATGGAAATGGATACCTTGCACACATTTTCAAGTACTTCCATTTTTAGATCAAATACCAAATTCTCTTCCTTGGCTACTGATTTTCATGCAATAATTTGGTCATAAAGAAACAAAGTGTAGAGCTTATGTAGGAAATGATTATGTGAGAGATAGAAATAGAGGATCTTATAAGACCTTAAAGAATGATTATGTGAGAAACAAAGTCAGAATTTCTCACAGGATTCGTGATAGAAATTACAATTCTTTTGTCCCCTAATTGATTACAATACTAAAATGTTATAAGTGAAATAACTATGGGAACATAGCATGTGACTCTAGAAGTAGCATAATAAAGTCTCCTAAAGAAAACAAGGAAGAAGATGTTCTTACTGAGCATAGAAAAAATACACAAAGGTATGGAAAAGGAAGCAGGAAGAAAGAGAAAAAAGAAGAAAAGGAAGAAGAAAAGAAGGAAGACGAAGAAATAGAATGCCAATATCCAAATATATTGTCTAGAATCGCCAAAAATTATCATTTAGAAAATTACATTTTTGGCCATATAGATATAGGAGTTCAAACTAGAAGAGAATTGGTAAGTGTATGAAAACAAACAAAATTTTCTTTTCTATTCAAAGTAGATCTCAAGAAATTTACACAACCCAGTGAAGATAAACATTGGGTTAATGTTATGGAATAGGAACTTAATCAAATTGAGAAGAATGAGACATGGAAACTTGTGATCATACAAAAAGACAAGAATGTGATTGACACCAAATGGGTCTTAAAAAACAAGGTGAATGAAGATGGAAAAGTACTAAGAAATAAAAAATGTTTGGTTTTTCAAGGGTATCCTCAAGTTGAGGGCATTGACTTTCAAGAAACCTTCATTCTAGTTGTAAGATTAGAAACAATCAAAATGTTTTTGGCATTGGCACATTTCAAGAAATTCAATGTCTATCAAATAGATGTAACAACAATCTTTCTAAATGGAAACATAGAAAAAGAAGCATATATTGAATATCCAAAAGGATTTCAAGTTAGAAAATGAAGATAATGCATGCAAACTAAAGAAAGCACTCTATGGAGCAAAGCAAGATCCTAGATCTTGTTATTCAAGTCTCGACAAACATTTACAAGAAAGTTTTAGAAGAGGAGATACAAACAACAATATTTACATCAAAATAGAACATCAAAATTTGTTAATCATTGTGGTTTATGTAAATGATATCATTTACGGAAGTAGTGACGACAAAATGAGCCAAAAGTTTGCAGAAGAACCATAAAAATAATTTGAGATATCCATGCTTGGAGAATTCTCATTTTTTCTAGATTTGAGAATTCCTCAATCCAATAAACACATATTCATTTCTTAGACCAAATACATCAAGGAGATGTTGAAGAAATTCATAATGGAATACTATGCACCTATTGGTACACCCATGATCATAAGATATAAATTAAGCAAAGAGGATGAATCCCCATAAGTAAATCAAACATTGTACAAGCCAATGATTCACAAACCACTACATGTGATAACATCAAGAACATACATCATACAAGTAGTAGGATTGGTTGTAAGATTTCAATCCAAACCAAATAAGGCACATGTGCAAGTAGAAAAAAGAATAATTAGATATCGGAAGGGCACATTAGACTTTGGCTTATGGCATTCAAGAAGAAAAGACTTCACTCTAAGAGCATATACATATTTAGATTGGGTAGGGAGCGTTGATGATAAGAAAAGTACAAGTGGAGGAGCATTCTCTCTAGGAAAATCTCTAGTACCATGGTTGATCAGGAAGAAAACTTTAATCTCTCTATTCACAATAGAATATGAATATATTGTAGTAACAACATGTTGCACACAAGTTATTTTGTCAAGCAAACACTAAAGGATATCAAGATAGAATATGATCACCAATTTTTAATCATGTACAACAAAAGTGCAATCAACATTTCAATTTTTTTTGTTATGAATTCAAATATGAAGCATATTCCCATCAAGTACCACTTCCTAAGAGAACATGTAGAAGTGTCAAGCTGGAATACATTGCCACCAAGGAACAAATTGTAGATATTTTTACCAAACCCCTTGCCAGATAAAATTTTAAATATCTCATATGAAATCTAGGAGTGATATCCATCTCAGATCATCAATAAAGGGAAGCACAAGCTCAATGGGTTCAACACTTTTCCATTGACATGAATAGGGGAGAAATCACAAATAGAGGAAGAATTGCAGACATAAGGAGAATTGCAGATAGAGGGAGTACTACAATATTGTTGAAGAATTGACTAAGGGTTGCCATCAATGAAAAATGAGAAGAATTTTGGAAATATTGTTGTCATTGATGTCAAAGATAGGGGGAGTCTACAAATGTACAAGATAAAGATTGCATGATGAATATTTTTGGAAATATTGTCTAAATACCCAATTTTTTGATGCTCAATTTGGATACCCTATCTTTGAAGACATTTTCCTTTAAATATCTAGTTTAGATTGGAGCATAAGATATATGGTTGAAAATATTATTCCAAGACCTTTATAATGATATATGGACATCCCTCTAACTCCATAGGAATGATGAGATATGAAATATATTGTTAGGTTGGCCCAACTAGAAAGTACACGCCATCCTAGGAATTTTTACAAGTCAACCTCGTAAATGAATGCAAAAACACTAAAATAAATAATAGATAAGTGTGTTTGAATATAATCTAAGCAATAGAGATCTGAGGTGCATAAGGGATTCTAGGTAATACTCACAAGGTTTTAAAGGTGGAAGATAAATGTGATTTATGGAGTGAACGAGTCATCTTGGCATTTGTGCTATAAATTTTCTTCTGGGATATTTGAAATTATGAAATTTTTAGGAGATAGAGGTGAGATATTCATGTACATGCGACAAAAATTTTAGTCATTGATTTGATATACTTTCGGTGATATACTCTAAGGAAGCTAGGGTTTTTGAATACTCCTAAATTCTCTTTAATCAAGTCTGTTTGGAATTTTCGTTATAACTTATTTTCTAAGATGTTTCAGACTATAAAATCTTGAGAGAGAGGTGAGACCTCTAGGTACATGTGGGATTAAGTTTAGACTTTGACTCACTATAATTTTGGATATATTCCTCGTGGAAGTTAGGATTTTTGAATAGTCCTAAAATCAACATCAAACATGTGACTCAATTTGGCATTTTCACTACAGAGTATTTTTTGAAATTTTTGAGATTGTGAAATATCTAGTAGACAAAGGCATGATATCTAAGTACCTATGGCAAAAAAGTCAGGATTTGGTTCACTATAATTTTAGAGATATGCCTTGTGGAAGTTAGGGTTTTTGAATAATCTCGAAATAAACTTCAAATATGTTTTTTTTTTTTTTTCCCTTTCACTATAACTTAATTTTTGGGATGTTTTAGACTATGAAATTTCAAATATTTGTGGAAATATACAACAATACCTCAAGCATAAATTTTGGAATTTGGTTCGCTATACTTCAGAGTTATGCCTTGTGGAAGTGAGGGTTTCTGAATGATCCTAAAGTAAATTTTAAGCATGCTAGCTTGGAATTTTTGTTGTACCTTCTTTTATGGGACTTTTAGATTGTGAAATTTCAAACATCTGAGGAGACATACAAAAGTAGCTCAAGTAAAAATTTCATAATCAAATTTGTAAAATTGGATACATGGAATTTTGTTCAAGTTCTTTCTTGGGAAGAGGCCAAAAAAAATAATTTTTGGGAGAAGCAGACTTGGTGAAGGAAAAAGTAATAGGAAGACCTGATGAAGGCAAAAGTAGTAAGTAGAATCAGTGAAGTAAGTTATTGCCTAGGAATATTTGTAGCAATGGGGATTAGCGTCTCCAATAGGTTTACATCTACAAAAATTTGTAATAGTGGGGATTGGTGTCTCAAGTACGTTGGTGCCTATGAATATTTGCAGTAGTTAGGATTGGTGTTTTCAGTAGGATGTTGCCTAAAAATATTTATAACAGTAAGTTAGTGCCTACATATGATTATAAAAATAAGTTTTGTGGCTTTCTCCCAAAACATTTTCCAAGTAATTTTGTGTTCTATGTTCCTCAATTAATAGATCTCATATGTGATTGTTTTCTTATGGTTCATGATTGTTTGAAGAAGTAAAATTATCTTATACTAAGTCACCACCCCCTTTCCCACCTCTCTTAGTATAAGCGTGTGCTAAACAAATGTATCTTTAGAGTGGTATAAGTAACATGTATGTGAGATACATTGGTTGCCGGATTATCATGGACTTTTCATTTGAGCACGTGGATCATGCACTCTATAGTGAGCACATGTCCCCAATATGGAACAAGATGTTACCCACCCATGTGAGTGAACCATAGGAGACATTTTTTCTCTCAATGATTTAGCATGCCAAATAGTGGCCTTTTTGTGATCCATACATAGGCAACCTGAGAGGCCTCTCATCCATGTTATAGTCAATGCTTTCTTTATTTAGCCTACTCATCCTATGAACTTAGGTGAGTCATCAAATATGAGGTACATTAACCATTTTTATATTCAAGTGATTTCAATTAATGTTAATAGCATTTTAGTATAGATCAGAAGTTGAATTGTATGATATATGAATTTTGACTATAACTTGTCTCCGTTATTCACCTTGGTTGTTATTACTTTCCCCTAGCATTGTGTGACTTTTATTGAGGCCTTTCTTTCACTGTCTAGGAGGGTTACAAAAATGAGCCTCTGATTGATGTTGTATGCCCATGGTAATCTATACTTAACACCTTCCATCTTTCTTAATGTATCCACATCCCATATTTGGGTTTATTTTTGCATCTCACCAATATTGGTTCCTTGTTTTCTTCATCTTTGAGTAAGGGTTTGGAAAATTTTCCCTAAGAGATTGATGCAACAAAAAGAAAAGAAAAAACATGAACCATAATTTGAAAATGCAAAAAATTGGTAGGGATAAACAAAAGTATGTGGACAAAAGCCTAACCTAAGCTCTACCCCCCTCATTAGCCCTCACTCACTTCATGGCGAATGCAAGAGCTATCTAAATGAAAGGAACTTTGTATATCCCAACCTCGATGAACAAGGAAACACTTCATATTTAAGGGCTCAATGATGAATTAATGAAAGATTGTAATAGAAGCTAGATATGTGAAAAAAAGAAAATGAACGATGACAAAGATGCATAAGAAGGGTTGTAAAAATAGGGCAAGTAAAAGGGTAACTCAAGCCCCATAATTTCTCCCTCTTCAGATCACAATGCTCAATGATGTTGGAATTTCATTACTGGTACAAGTCTGTGTCATCCTCCATGAAACAAACCCTATACCATGTCATTGTTCATTTGCACCTACTGATTGATGGGTTGGCCTAGGAATTGTTGCTCCTTTGGGGTTGCAAGAACCTATTAGGTTTTTTTTTTATGACTCTCCCATAAACAATGTAAATTTTGAAACGAGAACTATAAACTCAAAACAAGAGCTCTAGCCAAAAAACCCCCAAAAAACATGAAAAACAATGCTAAAAATGAAAAGTGTTGATGTTGGAATAACACTTCTTTTACTCCCTTTTTTTATTTATTTTTTATTATTTTTTTTTAAGGGTAAATTTTCAACGTGTTTTAAAAATGGCAGTGAAAACCAATTTTTTGTGCAAAAAACACCCTGGAAACGAAAAGTGTTGATGTTGGAATAACACTTTTCTTTCTAGGGTAAATTTTCAACATGTGTTGATGAAATAAGGTCTATTTATTTATTTATTTATTTTTTTAAAGGATAAATTTTCAACATTTTGAAATAATGGTATAAAAT
>APFE030919060.1:192222-215091 GCA_000404065.3 Pinus taeda | reverse complement strand
AAGTTCTGGCAATATTGTTTGAATTGGGATCTTCTGCAACTTTTGAATGAGTGGCCACACTTCTTTGTCCTTCTTCCATTCATCCCTTGCTTCGTTTATCCAATCTGGTTGGATAATAGGAATAGAAAAAAAATTGCTTCCACATCCTCATCCTTTCTTGAGAGTGCATCTGCAACAAAAATTTTGCTTCCCCTTTCTATATATGATGTCAAAGTCATAACCCAACATATTTGTGACTGATTTTTTCTGTTCTTCTAAAGATAATATTTGTTCTAAAAAGTATTTAAGACTATCATGATCCATTTTTACCTTGAAGTGTCTTCCGATTGGGTAAGGTCACCATTTCTTAAGTGCATGTAGTATTGCCAACATTTCCTTCTCATAAATAGCTTTCTTGAGATGTAGCCGTAAAAATACCCAATCACCTACATAATTTTTTTTTTCACTATGATGTTGATCTACCTGTTGTTTCATTCAATTCTGCACCAAAGTGGCGTTATCCTTTAAAAGTTGGAAAACTTGTTGTTGATGCTCGATGTGACATTTCACTGCTTGAACCTTTTTCTTCTTGATATGTCCTTCTATCTTTAGAGTTTGAGGAGTGGTAATTTCTTCCAATGCTTTAGAAGATATGGTCGGATTCATTTCTTGATGCTCGATGTAATCTTTCACTTCTTGAACATTTTTCTTCTTGATATGTCCTTCTATCTTGATAGTTTGAGGAGTGGTAATTCTGGCCATTGCATTACAGGATATGGTTGGATTCATTTCTTCTTTCTCGATGTGATCTTTCACTTCTTGAACCTTTTTCTTCTCAATATGTCCTTCTATCTTGAGAGTTTGAGGAGTGGTAATCCTTACCAATGCTTTACAAGATATGGTCTAATTCATTTCTTCTTTCTCTGGGGTTGGTTCCTGGTGTATATCCTTTTCTTTTAATGTTTCTTGATCCTTTTCTTCCTCCTCTTCATAATCTATGTAAAATAATTTCTTCTTAGCACACTTATGACCTTTAGTGCATTTGCTATCACAATTGTAACAAAGCCCTTTTTCTCTCTTTTTCTTCCAATTGTTGCGATGTCACCCTTGTACGTTGTGGAAGGCTAGGAGAAACAACACTTCCATGTTTATAGTTGTGAGGGGTAGAATTCCTTGTTTCCATAATTTTGCTTTCCACTTTTCTTTCCAACTTGAATGCCTTCTCCAATGAATTAGGTTCCCAAATATTATCCTTTAAAGTCCCCATGGAGACATCAATCCTTTGCTTCTTTGGAATATCATTTTCCGTTATATTCAATTTTTGAAAGTCCTCAATGTGATCTGCCATTGAACACTTTTGTTTGAGATTTTTCAATTGGCTAAAGAAGGTGTTTCTCTTTGTATCCTCATAATGTGCTATCATTTCCTCTGTGAAAATTGACCACATGACAAGTGGTTTACGAGAACAAAGCCCTTTATACCATAAAAATTGATTCGATTCCAAATAATTAGATGCATTACATACATTTTGTAACAACGGTACACCATGTAGATCAAAATATTTCTCCATATGTAGTATCCAACTTACCATATCCTTGCCATCAAACTTCCTCATCTCGCTTTTTCTTGATTTTAGGAGCTCAATCTTGAAATGACTGTAACTTTGTAATTTTGGATCTTCTAGTTTTGAAATCGCGAACCGAAGTAGTACTCTATGTCCTCTTTCCATTGCCACCAGTCTGATCGGAATTAGATTGTCGAAGAAAGAGTTATGCACAATCTCCCAAGATGACCGGATTATACACCTTTTCATAATGGCGAACTTGTATGATGTGCCACGTCTCACTGTTTTGACCTTCAGATCCGAAAATACACACAAAAAACTATAGTCTGTCCTCTTTCTGCAACTTCTTATGAAATTTCAGTCTGATTCTCAGAGAGAAAGTTATGACGATTTTCCCTATGTCGTCTGTTTAAGATGTAATTCTGGAGTTTGCAAAAACCCTAACTTCCTCAGATCATATCTCCAAAAATATAGCGAGACAAGCTCTGAAATTCAAACCCGAGGTTTAGCAAGATTTCTTCTCAAATAGGTTTTTGTTTTAGCTTTTGAAACTTCGTAGCGAAAATGTTATAGCGAAAATTCCACGATCGCCTGTTTTGGAGCAGCAAAAACCTAGAATCCAAAGCTCTGATACGAAATGTTATGAAACCAGCTCACAAAAAGATAGAAAATATAGATGAACACCTTAGAAATAAGCCTCTTCGAGGGGGAAACCTCCTTTTACATTACACAAATGAACAATTCTTAGATGATACAAATGACAAGACCTCCTTTCTATATATAGGAGTCTAAGGGGTCATAATATAATCAGAGCCGACATAACAATAATAATGTAAGGGCACAATAATAACAATAGTGGGCTTTTATGGGGCACAATAGTAATGATATGGGGACTACATGGGTACACAAATATAATAAGGGGGTTGTACTAATAACAATAAGGGGTTACACTAGTAGTATAGGGGCCTAACAAAAATCAAAGGGAATTGAAGGGAAAAGAATTATTGAGGGAATTTTATCGTATGCTTATTGTAATGCCTTCCTCCCACATTTACCCAAGCTAACTGGTCCACTGGGGTAAACATGTGACAATAGGCTACTATGATGTGATTCAACTCCCCAAGTACAGTTAAGGAAGTGGAACCGACAAAACTTAACCAAACTGACCTTCCCAAGGAGCTACAAACTGTTCAAGAGGTAACTAACCCTTCTAGGTGCTTAATCCCCGAGACAACTTATATTTAAACCGTCTTAGAGCCTCAGTAGCTCCAATGGCAAGGCGTGCATGCAACCAAAGCCCTCCATTCTCTCCCACAACAAGGAATGCCAATGATTGTGGACTTTTCCAGGTAGTTCTGAGTTAGCGGTGTCAGATTCTGTGCCACTTTTTTAGGGCCAAGGCTCAGTCCACTGCCATAACTTCATGAAACTTTAATAAATGATAAATAATGATGGAATAAGGCCACTAATGAAATCATTAGTACAAGTACTTGATTTGAACCCTACTAGCCATGAAAGGCATTTCGTCAAGCATGTCTCAAATATGTAATCTATAGGTCATAACAACAAATCTGAGCTTAGGAGTCTCATACTTATCTGAGATTCATAAGGAAGCATTGATGCCTTATCACAATAGATGCATTATCATTTATAAGGTCATATATTCATTGTTCATTCATTCACTAATTAAAACATGATGAGAGTCATACATCATCACTGTCATAAAACATGCTTATAACCAACTAATAAAGAGAGATATATCAATGATATAACAACTATTAAAGCCACATAATAATAAGTAAATTTACAAATATAACACAAGAGGAAAATAAATCTTATTAACATATGCAAAATGCAACCAAGTATGGGACTTCCATGTACCACCTGATCATAGATTGGGCTGAACCAAATATTTCTTTAAGCCAATCACCCCTATGCCATATTCCAAGCATGAATGTGGGACTCACACCAAAACCAACCAGGGCTTCCTCAGGATTTACCACAATCCCCACTGGATCACTAGGCCCGAACCCTCATCAATATAATAAGGCTTTACTGCAATCACCATTGGATCACTAGGTCGTAAACAAGCATGTATGCCTCTAGATCTCTCCACCTACACCGTGAGGAATTTGGATGCCTCCTAGTATCTAGGCTTTACCGTATATCCTACCATTCACTGGTCAAGGATTCCTAGGCCTAATTGAGTCTCCAGGATTTACCATATATCCCACAATTCATTGGTCGAGGATTCCTAGGCCTGATCAAGAATCCACCCTCCAAGCTTTATCATATATCTTTCCATTAACTGGTTGAGGATTCCTAGGCTTGATCGAGGGCACACACCTCTAAGATTTACCATGTATCCTACCATTCAGTAGTCAAGGATTCCTAGGCCCACTGAGGTAGAAAAAATCCCGCTTTACCGCAATCCCACTTTCTCTGGTCCATGGATTCATAGGCCTTGTGTTCTTTTTCATATACCACCTCACTTAGCTTTGAGACCATCCAACAATCCAACTCAACCAAATAAGAGAAACCACCATCACACCATGGCTATCCAGAAATGTCAAGGAAAGGCTGAAGATCACTATCACACCTGGAAAATCCCATGCTAATGATAGCAAGAGAACCAAATACACACATGCATGGACCATGCATTCAAAATCTAGCAAGGAAATCACACATGCAAATTGATACCTGCAAGTAATCCCTTTGTAGCTACTTGATCCTGCTCTTCCTTGCTTGATATTTGATTCCCTTTGCCTTCTTTGTCCTTCCTTTGCTTTCCTTTATCCAATGCTAGAGTGCTCCAAGAATGCTCTATGTCCAAGAGTGAGAGAGAGAATAGAGAGAGACCTCCAAAATTGAACTGAAAAAAAGTACTAACTGATCCTCAAAATCCTTTTTATTAATGAGGCTTATATTTTCTTCATTTTCCGTTATTTTCCTTCATTTTCCTCCTCACATGCAACCTGTGACCTTTCACCTTCCTTTTCTCCTAATTTCCTTTATTTTCATAAATAAAATTACAATTAATGCCACTTTGCTTTTTCAAAGCCTCTTCCATTTCCTTTGCCAATTTCGTCTAGCCATGATAACAGAAATGAACACCCATTAGGATGTTTTGCCCAACATTCAACTTGGAATATGTGTCCCATGACCTTGGTATTATATTTTTTTTTTACATGAATTTTTAATCAAGGTTGTTACACTTATGAATGAATTAGGTAATGGAATTCATGTGTGCATGATGTGTTGCATCCTAGATGCTACAGTAATAGGCCATATGCCTCTAGAATTTTATAAGACTTAAATTTTATTTGGTTGGAATTTACATTATGCATTTGAGTTTATGATATGAATTATATGTTGCATTCAATCTATACAATGTGGGGAAAATCCAATTAAAATCACCTTATGCATATTGGCATGGTTGCAGGCCAACACTAATATTCAGTATATTTTTTCAAATGAGCCTTTGAAATGCCTATGTAGGAATTCTATTCGAAGCTTGTGAGATTGATATGGAGTCCAAAACCTTTTATGCATTTGAAGTGTTTTTATTGAGTATTCAAATACTTTAACACGTTCGTAACCTTAGTTTCATATTTAGTTCCCAAATTATGCTCCTTGGCTTCAATAGATTAAGGCTGCAAAACATGTTTAATATAAACATTATTATGATCAAACAAGCTTTCCAAAAGAACAATCAATTTTGGAAGATTGTTGATATTTAACTAAATTATGTGATCACCTCATGTTCTATTGGGAGGCTTATTTTTACTTGTTGAATCTTTTTGCTTTGTTCATCATGATAAGAATATATGTCAATATCATTTCCCTTAAATTATTTAACTATAGCCAATAACCTTTTAATTTTTTGTCATCCTAAAAACTTGTCATTTATTTTGGTTATTGGGTATCAAAGTTCTATTCATGATTTTCATGGAGTAAAACAAGTTATAAGATTTATGGGTCTAAACAAAGAGGTGAAAAGTAAAAATGAATCATATTGATGACTAGAATTTTGTAGAGCAATAGCGATATTGACATCAAGAAAAGTTATCAATTGGGTATCAAACTTGGTTTCTATACCACCTTAATCTAGGATATTTAACTGGAAATTTCTTTAACTTGGTTGACTACTAACTTAGAATACACAATTGTCACTGTTTAATGCATGAGAGAGAAAGCATATGTAGGGCTTTCCATCCAATGCACAAAACTCTATGCCATTGCTCCCCCCTACAAGCAAAAATCATAAACATGAGTGCATGATTGCACAAATAAGGTGCATATATAAACTCCCAAACTCTTCTTTTGTTGTAAGGTATTGTTTGTGCCAACATGTAAATAAGAATATCAATAAAGTGGCTTTCCATGCGGACAAAAGAAGAAGAAGAAGAAGAAGAAGAAGAAGAAACATAATCATATTTTCCTTCTTGGGTCCTATATGTTGATTTGTCTTTCTTTGAGTCTTTACCAAAAGTAACAACATCATATTTTCCATTTCTTCTTCATGAACCTTCAATTTACCTATAATAAATCCACACTTAGCTTTACTTGAAAAAAATAGTAATTTACAACAATACCCTAACTTGAAGGGAACTTTATGGAATCTATATGTATCTAGAAACCTTGTTCTTGACTTCCTGAATCACCATAAGTTTTGTGATCTATTTTTGCTGCTATAATATAGCCTAATCTATATGTTTTGTTCTTGTCGAATTTCTCAATTGAAACAAGATGAGCTTAAACACTGATTTTTTCTTGAGTTTCATCTTCATCAAAGATGGAGTACAAAGTAACATCATTACATTCATGTTTTACATGCTCCTAATCATATAATTAAAAAAAAGTCATCCAATACAAAACCTCCATATTTTCTAAGCAGTTTCCCCCAAAAAAATATCATTAACCTCCATGTCCCCCTCATATCAATATTCCAACCTTCATCGATTAGTTGTTGCTTCTTTTATGAGAGAAATGTGAGCATTTTATCCTTGAGGTTTTGTAGCATGATCCTCGTGCTTCCTAGAAAAAGCTAAATAAGCAAGGGCTATAGATTTACCCTTCTCCTATACAAATTAGCTAGGCTTGAGGAGGGTTACCATCATATGAAACTTGTCTCATCATTAATAATAATGTAATATGGGTCATAATTTCAAACATCTAACGCCCCTGCCCGCCCCCCCCCAAAAAAGGGTTCTCTTCATTACTTCAAATAATGGCCTCCTATTTGAAAATGTCCACTAAAAGGAGGAGGCAAATAGGCTTTATGACCCCTTCCAAAAAAATGAATGTTGTTTATTTTGATCATTTTCATAATGTACTTTAGGACAAGTCTCATTGGAGTCAACAACATAAGAAACTTATAGGGTTTCAAAACCTATTCCATAAATTCTTATAGTGGTATAATTATAAAAATGGTGCCAAACCTTGTTCAAAATTAACAAAATAGAAACCATATACGAATGCACCTAAATAATCATTAAATCCAAACATTTTACTATGTAACATAATAAAAAGAGTCCAATATGTTACAATAGTTAGGCTACCATTGACATCTTGCATCTTCAACTTTAGATGTCCAAAAAGAGAGGTTTTATGAAACAAGATTAAATATATTAGGTATGCTTAGTATATGCAAAACTCGAGTTAACCATAAATAACCTTTTTGAATCTCTAAACATGATGTAGAGTCCCTTTTCCCAGTGTATCCTAGCAATGATGTCTATAATCCTTTTCCAACTTATCATCATCCCCATCTAAGCCTACAAACAACATTGTGATTAAATATCTTGCCCATTTAGGAAAAATCTTACCTTGGTAAGGTGGCCACACCTCTAGGATGACCTTGTTCCTATCTAAAAAGGCTTTGGTTACCTCATTCTCATAAATAGGAATCATTTAAAAAAAAATCCATAATTAAATATCAAGAGTTAACCATAAATAACCTCTTTGTATCTTTGAACATGATGCAAAGTCTCTTTTCACAATGTATCCTAGCAATGACATCTATAAGCCTTTGTCAACTTATCATCATCCCCATCCAAGACTAAAACAACATCACAATTCAAGATCTTTCTTGTTTAGAAAAAATCTTACCCTAATAAAGTAGACACACATCTAAGATAACCTTGTTCCTATCTAAAAATAATTTAGTTACCTCATTCTCTTAAAGACAGATCGTTTAAATTGAAAAACCTTTAAAAATATACATGATATTCTCTATAGCTTCTAAGGTGACAAGAAATAAATCTTCTATAATATGTCAACTTAACTATTATTTTCTTGACATCGTTAGCGTTGAACACACAATTCCACAAACTTAGGGAATGGATACATTATTGGAACAACTATTGGAGCCAACCCACATTATGACTAAATTTTAGTAACATAGTTTAAAAATCTACCATGGGTTGCATAATGTAAGATCAATAGTTTGTCTTTTTTTTTTGGGGGGGGTAGGAGGGGGACGGGAGGGGGTGTTTCGAGCCTAAATCAAGAACATCCTAGAGGTTGTCTTTGAAATCTCTAGAGCCAGGTTCAAGGTTCAATCATATATGAATGCATCTAGATAATCATTAAATCCAACCATTTTAGTATGAAACTTAATAAAAAGAGTCAAATATGCTATAACAGTTAGGCTACCATTGACATCTTGCATCTTCAACTCCATATGTCCAAAAAGAGAGGTTTTATGAAACAAGATTAAATATATTAGGTTTGCCTAGTATCCGAAAAACTCAAGTTAACCATAAATAACCTCTTTGAATCTCTAAACATGATGTAGAGTCCCTTTTCATAGTATGTACTAGCAATGCTATCCACAAGCCTTTGCCAACTTATCATCATCCCCATCTAAGCCTAGAAACAACATTGTGATTAAATATCTTGCCCATTTAGAAAAAAAATCTTACCCGAGTAAGGTGGACACACATCTAAGATGACCTTGTTTCTATCTAAAAAGCTTTGGTTACCTCACTCTCGTAAACATGAATCATTTAAAAAAAAATAAATCCATAAACAAATATCAAGAGTTAATTACAAATAACCTCTTTGAATCTCTAAACATGATGTAGAGTCCCTTTTCACAGTATATACTAGCAATGATATCTATAAGGCTTTGCTAGCTTATCATCATCCCCATCTAGGACTAGAAACAACATTGCTATTAAAGATCTTGCCCATTTAGAAAAAATCTTACCCTAATAAAGTGGACACACATCTAGGATAACCTTATTCCTATCTAAAAAGGCTTTGGTTATCTCATTCGCTTAAACAAGGATCATTTAAAAAAAATATTTGTTCTCCATATTAATGTTTATTTAATTGAAAAACCTTTAAGAATATACATGATATTCTCTATAGCTTCTAGGGTGACAGGAAATAACTCTTCTATTATATGTCTACTTAACTACTATTTTCTTAACATCATTCGTGTTGAACACACAATTATACAAACTCAAGGAATGGATATACTATTGGAACTAACCCAATAAATTGCTGTCCACATTAATGCTTATTTAATTGAAAAACCTTTAAGAATATACATGATTTCTGAATTCAGGCTCCTATGATCTATATGAATTAAGAAAAGTTTTTCGGTAGAAATCACATAAGAGAAATTCTTGGTCAACGCATTTCGAACCAACAAGTGTGGTTCATCATTTGGAATGAACCACACTTATTGGTTCAAAACATGTTGGCCAAAGTTTTCTCTTATGTGATTTCTACCAAAAAACTTAATATACATGATATTTTCTATAAATTCCAGAGTGAATTTATTATTATTATTATTTTTATATGTCAATTTAACTACTATTTTCTTAACATTGTTTGTGTTGAACACACAATTCTACAAACTTGGGGAATGGATACACTAGTGGAGCTAACTAAATTTTAGTAACATTGTTTAGAAATCTATAATGGTTTGCATATATAAGAACATTGGTATGTGTTTGTTTTTGGGTGAGAGTTTGGGATGTGAGCTAACCCACATTATTGTAATTAAATTTTAGTAACATTGTTTAAAAATCTATCCTGAGTTGCATACCTAAGATCAATAGTTTGTGTTTGCTTTTTTTTGGAAGGAAGGGTTTGGGGTGTTTCAAGCCTAAGTCAAGAACAATCTAATCTTTGAAATCCATAGAACAAGGTATTGTAACTAAATTTTAGTAACATTGTTTAAAAATCTATCCTGGGTTGCATACCTAAGATCAATGGTTTGTGTTTGCTTTTTTTGGAAGGGTGGGTTTGGGGGTGTTTCAAGCCTAAGTCAAGAACAATCTAGTCTTCGAAATCCCTAGAGCAAGGTTCAATTGACTCCCATAAAAAATACAAATGGACTCTTACATAGATATTGATGTTATTATCAAAAGCTCCAGGAGGGTCGTGTACCATATGAAGATAAAGTTAATGTGTGAAGGCGATAAGGTTCTACGTGTCAAAGTCTTAGTGGCTCAATATCCACACAAAGATAGATAACAAAATTCCAGCCACGGAGCTAATACATGCCACGTAAGCTCAGCTCAGCCTCGTTCCGAGGCTAGTGATCTCTGTCAAACCTATACCACATAATAATGCTTGTTATCGCATAGAAGAGGAGCGTATTCGTTTGGTGGGGAGAGCGAGGTTCTTGTTTGAGAATTCTTAGAGAAATGGCGTCTCTTAGCTTATGTGCACCCTGCAACATTTCCTCTGCCTCGAGCTTGGCTGCAGGCTACACCAAAGTGACCTGCAAGCAAGTTCAAGGAAGTACTCATGGTCAAGTTTTTATGGTCAATAAGCCTTTCCAGGCCTCTCAGGATTTGGCAATTCATGAAAAAAGTGTAAGGATGAAGAAGAAAGAAGAGGACCAGGAATCCATGCAGAGGAGGAGAATGATGTTTATGGCTGCAGCAGCGGCAGTTTCGGCAGCAGCTTCTCAGGCTATGATGGCCATGGCTGGGGAAGGCAAGCCCACCGGACCAGAGCCCAAGCGTGGAACCCCAGAGGCCAAGAAGTTGTATGCCAGAGTCTGCGTTACCATGCCAACGGCCAGTGTCTGCCACAACTGATCATCTCACTTCGCAGTGTGCATGCAGTATTAATACTAAATTTCGGATTATTACAGATGGATTGATTGTATGATAGTCTTAGGAAAAAAAAAACTGCAAAACCCATATTGAGTGATATTATGTATATTTCAATGCTATTATTGTAGTTTGCAGCTTGAATTTCATTCTGTTGTTATCAGAGGAACTCCCTTTTGTCTTAATTTATTGGTTGCATTATATAGAAACAAACAAGATTTCTTAAGCATACTCATGGATTTGTGTTATGTGGATTATATAGCTGCATACTAGTTTATCAGATTATCTAGTTCCCATAATCATCCCCACATAAGCATATTCATGAATTTGTGTTATGTGGATTGTATAGCTTCATGCTGATTTGTCAGATTATCTAGTTCACAGAAATACCCCCTCCATCTAATTGGGGAAATAAGCTATGGTGATAAGAAATTTCTTTTCTGGCTTCCCAAGAATTATTTATTACCAGCCTGCATATGGTTCATTAATTTAGTTATTTCATGAAATCAGTCAAAACTACTACGGTACTAGGGTATAAGGGTTTGACCATTAGGGTATGAGGGTTTTATTTATTGGTGATTATTGCAACTTTTTTTGGTTGGGTTATGAATGTTATGTTTTAATGTTATACGCTGAATTAGGTTGGTTATTGGGTTATGAATATTATGTTTTAATGTTATACTTAGATTGGTTATAAAATCTAAAGTTTGGTTTTATGATAATTTGTCATATTGTATGCCAGAGTTTGTATTACCATGCCCACGGCTGCCACAATTGATCATCTCACTTTCCATTGTACATGTAATATTAATACTAAATTTCAGATTGTTACAGATGGATTGATTGTATGATGGTCTTAGGAAATAGTTATGCAAAACCCATATGGAGTGATAATATGTATATTTCAATGCTATTATTGTAGTTTGCAGCTTGAATTTGATTATGTTGTTATCAGAGGACTCCCTTTGTCTTAATTTATTGAATGGGTGCATTAATTGTCTTAATTTATTGAATGAGTGTATTATATAGAAACAAACAAGATTTTTTAAACATGCTCATGAATTCATGTTACGTGGATTGTGTAGTTCCATGTTAGTTTGTCAGATTATCTAGTTCACAGAAATACCCCTCCATTGTGGTGGATCTAATTGGAGAAATCAGCTATGGTGATGAGAAAATTATTTTCTTGCTTCTCAATAATTTTGTACTACCAATACATGCATATGGTTCATTGGTTTAGTTATTTCATGAAATGAGTGAAAACTATTATGGCCTTGGGGTTTTAAATGTTAGGTGGATATTATGTACCTCCTTTTTCATTGAGTTATGAATGTTATGTTTTTAATGTTATACTCTAAGTTAGATTATAAAACTCAAAGTTTGGTTTTATGATAATTTGACATATTGTTTTAGTGTAAACATTTTATATTTTGTATAATATCTTTATTTACATATTAACGATGGGATGTGATTGCGAAAGATATAATGAGAAATATAATATGTTTTTGCATCATATCTCACTCCACCCCATTTGCATAATATCTCTCTTCACCGTCACCTTCATGATAGTCAGTGTAATATCTTCTTTTATTGTCACTCTCATAATATATTTTGCATAATATCTCACTTTATATACTTTTTGTCATACTGATACATAATTTACTCAAGAAATTATTATGTAATTGAATGGTGAGAACAAATTATAGTCCTCTTCGCTATTTCTTGATTTTCTTGATGTTTGTACTCTAATGTAATTTTAAATTTGAATAGAAAAACTCAATACATCATACTATTCATTTTAAAATGATTCAATTCAATAAAGTTGTAGTTGGTTCATATATAGAATATAGTTGCACTGTAAAGTTTCATGATGTTTGTATTGTGTTATACGTGCACATTAATTGAATGAAATTTTGAATTTAACTATTGCCCTCATTCTCCTAACAAATTTGTATGTTGATTTTTGAATTCAATATTATGATTGTTCAATTAGTTTCTTAATGTGTCACACTATAATCAAGTGACTTTGTATGTATGCTAAAATTTGTTACAATTGTTGACATAACAAGTGTTAATATGTTAGCCATGTGTTTATATCAAGTTGGTGGCAAAGTTGGATTTAGTTCAAAGTTGCTAGAAATTATACATAGTTGATAGTAAATACTTGCTCTTCTATGAAGAAATAAATGGAGGATGAATTATAGTGTCTCATTGAACCTCTTGGCGAAGGACTTGTTAATCTTAGTAGCAAGTTCAAGTTAATGCATGAACCACTAATCTATGTCACCTATTTGTTGTAGACATTAACATCATCTATTGTAGCAATACAAGTTTCTATGATCCATTGGAATCCTCTTGGGAGCAATCCCAATCTGAATATGAGTAGTGGAGGAGGAACTACGTCACTAAATTTAGGTTCCTCTCAAGGGGATGATTTCCCCTAAGTTAGTTAGATGGATGGTTTACAACTTGATGATTGGGTAAGGCAATGAGATTCCTTTTGTGAAGTGTGGTAAATCATAAATGAAGATCAAGTCATCTTTGTAAAGATGTACATACACTAAAGTTTTTCCATGGTGGGATCATTTGTGTGAGCACATAGTAACCCTTGAAACTATAAAACCATGAGACATGACTCATTCAAAATCTTGATCAAGGGAAAATGCTACCATGTTAACTATTTGAAGGAATGTGATGACAATACTTGTAACATAAGTGTAATCAAAGAGTCAATTCCTACATCCAAGATTCCTATTAGAGTGATGGGCGAGGAGGAAAAATTAGTCACTAATTTAATTGATGGATCGATCACTTCAATTAAGTAGCAATTTGAGATGTTTGATATTTGCACTCTCGAAGACACATGTAAAAAAAAAAGTTAGCATAGGCAAAGTTGGTTAGAGGAAGCCTAATAGTGTTATTGGTGCTAATCCAAATTTAGAAAGGAATGTTGTTCCAAAATAATATGCAACCAATAAGACATTCAACGAGACCACACAATAGAATACTATCTTCAGGTCACCTAAAGAGGGACAAAGCATGATTATTAGTATCCACCCTAGGGGTGTCATGGGGGACAAAGGGCCCATAGTAGAATAATAGTGGAGACCATTCAATGTAGGATGGACTAGGTCCACTATATTATTAAATAAGATCCAACCTATGGTAGTTAGTATTGAATACATGTAATGAAGCCTCATTAAAGAGGGTTCACTAGATAGCTAAGAGGTTGTTATAATTATAGTTCTTTTGCTAAATATAAATAAGGACGAAGAACTCCTTATCATGAGTGTGGAAAGATATTTTATGTGGAGTTTTTCTCATTAGGAGGTCCCTCCTGAAGAGGAAAGTGAACAAAAGTGGATTCATTTAATAAAATGATCAATTAAAAGGTGATTCCCTACCTTAAAGGTTTGATATTAATAGAGTGAAGGATTTCTATATTGTTCGTGGATGATTTGTATCTAATTGTAAATTCACATCTCAGGTATATGATGATTACTATTATATCATGTTCTTGGGGCAAAAACAAGATTTGTTTTCCTTGAATTTTGCAAGTTTTCAAACAAAAAAGGAGGGTTGTGACACTTAACCCATTTTTGTATATTTATAGGCCAAATTTGTAGAAACAAGTTGAAAATATGAATTCCTCATGGATAATCAACAAGTTTCAAAAAAATAATTATATGATTTGGAGTTTGGGAAGTCAAGATATCTTAATTTAAAATCAACTATTTTAGAGTATTTTTTTTTGTGATGAGCAAGTGGACTATATAGCTCATATATTTTAATAGGGACCTTAGATTTCCATCGAACAAACATCATTACATATAGGATTTTTAGAGTTTTTATTTGATATATTATATGTTGTAATTCCAATCAATATTTAGTGCACTATGTCCATTGCAAGTTTTTGTCCTCTAACCCTCATGCACGTGGAAAATGGAAATATGATCATGTTGAGAAAATTTCGCTAGGATCAATATCAAGAAATCAAAGATATAAAAGAAACAATAGGTAAATGTTGGGAGACCTATCTTATTGGTGTTGAGAAATATATAGGGAAATAATTAGAGTGATTTCTCTTTTCTTGATAACTACTTGTGATGTCTTTTTACTTTTTCTTACTTATTAGCTTATTTACTTATTATTATTTTGTATGTCATCAAACAACTACCAAAAACAAGAAGAACAAGAACAAAGAATATAGGTTGCAAGCCAGGGCCAAAACCTCTCCACTGTTGGCATTATGATACAAGTGTTGTCCTCGATGGCAACTCACTCATAGGTCAGTTTAGTTTTGATGAAAAGCAACCCACAGTGTAACTGGTCCATTCAGATGTAACAGGGCATTGGTACAGAAGAACATGAAGATGGAACTAAAGTCTACTAATCAAAATGAAGGAGTTGAAGGTAAACAATGGTGAAAAGCAGTTTAAGATGTATACGCTGATCCACTTAGTCAAAACAACGTATTCAAATTGGTTCACATAACAAAAGGCGTGTATACGTATACACACACTTTCATAAGAAGAAAAGCGCGTACATGCTAGAAAATCAAGGAAATTCAAGAGGAGACAATACCAGGGGTCAATACCATGGTATTAGCCCCCAATATTGAGCGGAGTAACGACTATTTGATCCTGTCCAAGAATACCACGGGTTTTAAGTGGTTTTGGTCCAAGGTATTGAGAAAAGCCTAAAACTATATAAGGAGGAGAAGATCATAAGGCTAGAGTGTGCAAGTGAAAAGGGTTTCTAAGGAATACTTCTATCTGAAGTATATTTTATGTTGCGGGGGCTATGTTGGTGTTTTGATCTGAAATATTGTGTGCACCTTGAATTCAATGTTGGATCAGGATCATGAGACCTAGAATGACTTATCATTGAATGATCTGATATTGGTTGGGCTGGATCTGATTATGTACACCTATTTTATTCTTTAAATGTCATGATCTAGGTTTGTCTGAAGTCCGAATAGCAATGAAGTTATGAGTTAATATTTGCAGATCTATACGCTGGTTCGTCTTGGTAAAAGCACGTGTACACACAAGTTCTACTCTTCCAAGTAGCATATACAAAAGAAAAGTCTATTCTATCTGATTAGATCTGCTATTTTATTGCTGTCTGTCAATGAAGTCTTCTTAGATCTGAATGTAAAACTGAATGCATAAGGAGTTTGATATATGATTGATTGATTATATAAGTGAGAAGGGTGATCTCTGTTACTGCCTGTGCAAAGCTCTGTAAATTGACAATAGATGTTCAGTATATTGCTGGTTGGTACACACTTGATTCAGAAGTTTTGTGTTTCAGTAGTTTTCAAGGTATACATAGGTTTGATAAAAGGAAGTAGCGTATACACATAAGTTGGGTTCAATAAAGTAGCGTATACATTTTGATGCTTGATTTTTGAGGTTGCAACTGGTTCTGAATGATAATGTAGGTTCCTGAGTTCAACATAGTGTTCTGGTGACATTGATCTAACTGTTCAGATTAACTGATTATTGGTTGATGCAGTTTGAAAGTTCTGATGGGTTTAGTATGAAAATTTATGAAATGAGGCCTTCATGTGTATTTTGTGTACCAGGAGCATCAAGTCTGAAAATTTATGAAATGTGGTCCCTAGAGGAAGAGAGAAGGTTGTAGCCTTCTGTAGGCTAGTGCCTATGTACTAGTAAGTACATTGGCTAGTACAAGAGCTAGGGGGTTGTAGCTCCCTTCCAGTAGAAGCTGAAAAACGAGAGAAGGTTGTAGCCTTCCGCAGGTGGTTTCCTGCGTATTGGTATGAGTCTGCACCAATACAAGATTGCAAATTGATTTTCTTATTATTAAAAGAAGACAGAGACGATAGTAGCAGGTGGTTTCCACCCACATTGGGTTTCCACCTCAAATCTTGGTGTTCATGTGTGTTGCTTATGTGTGATGGTTTATTCTGTTTTTACTACTTTGTTTAATAAGTTACTGATGCACTGGTTAAAGATCAACACATGGTAGATTAACTAAATCACAACTTCTCTGGGTATATGCTGGTTTCACTAACCACAGTAGCGTGTACACGCTAGTTCACTTCACAAAAGTAGTGTATATAAATATGTTTGGGAAATGAAAAATTATTGATTTGATAATACTGATTCACCCTCCCTCTTAGTATTATTTCCAACAATTGGTATCCGAGCAGGTCCTTTAGAAGAAGCTTGATCGCTTGAAGGAAGATCTTTCAAGATGAATAATCATGAAGGCATGGGATCTATCAGACCACCAATCTTCAATGGGAGAAACCTGGTATATTGGAAAATAAGAACCAAAGCCTATCTTCAATCACTTGGAGCCGATGTTTGGGAAATTGTGGAAGGAGGATATCAATTTCCAACAGTAATACCTACAGACTCTGTGTAGAAATTTTGAATAATTTAACACATATTCAACAGAGATTATCCTGATCATGTACTATTGCGGAAAACATATACAATACATAAGCTCCTCTACGTTGATCATCAATATAGCAGCATCAATAACAATAAAACATCAAGAGCATTCACACATTAACACAGTATGTATCCCGGGGAAAGCATCTCGCTAAAAACCCCAACTATCTGTATATTAATGATTGAGTCATGTAACATTACACAGCATAATACTTCTCACAAGTATCTCCACCTCTGTTACACACAATACAGCTCAGATCTGAATCAATCACTGGCTCAAATCTCCTTCGCTGCTTGCCTGCCTCCGCTGCTCAATACCTGCTCAAGAACTGATGATAATTCCAAGGCAAACACGTATTTACTTGGCTAAATCACGTGAGCACAAGCTACAATGTGGGCAAACTCATTGGCATACTCAATCCCTTGATTGTGCAAGATCTGATGCACAACTATAGTCACAACTGATAGCAATCTGATTCTCTAACACCTGCCCCTGCTGAACTGCACATGCATGCAACTGAGTTAACTGATGTATTCATTAGTTGTATTATGAGTTAATAACTTGTGAATTAATTAATAACTAATTCACCCAACTCATCTCTAGTCTATTTGCCAGTTAGACTAAATACAACCAGTTTAACAAAGCTAAACTGAACACAACTCCATCAACTGCACCTCCAGTCCACTAAACTCAACTCACTTGAGTTCTAACTGAAGTCCTGCATGCAAATATTAGTCATCCCATAGGTAACCACGTATTTCCTTCTGGGATCTGCATGTACCACATCCGTAGCTCATCCTGAAGTGCTCCAAGAGAATAAGACAAAGTTTATAGTCTAAATATTATTATGAGCTAATAATATTTGACTGTTCTATATTTAGACTGAGCAGTCACTCCGCTGTGATCTAAAAATAGAAGTCCATCTATTTTTCCCAACTTGATCAATCATCCATAAACAACAACCTGCAATCCATAGACATGATCCATATGTCTAAAAATAGACATAGTCTAAAAATAGACTTACGCCAAAAATAGCCTGCGGGCCCACTTAGTGAAGGCGACTCTTTTCACTAAGCTCCATCATCTTGTTACAATCTCAACACCCCCAATTGGAGAAATTCAAGAATAAGTTGCTTTCTTGGGGCTTTTCTTGGCTCAACATTGTTGGTAAGTCTGTATTCATCAAATCTGTTCTTAACAGCCTTCCCTTATTTTAGTTTTCTGTCCTTCTTTCTCCCACTGGTATACTAAAAAAAATGGAGGAGACCATTCGATTTGTTTTTGGAAGGGGGGCAAGCAAAACGAGAAAAAGATATCGCTAGTCAATTGGGAATCCATCTCCAAACCGCTTTTGGAAGGAGGTTTGAATTTAAAAAATATTTGTAATCATAATATTGCAGTGGGTGCTAAATTAATTTGGAGAACCATTGCACCTAATCCAGGTTGGGTGCAATTAGCACTATGGAGAAAATATTTCAAAGGCTAGCACTCTCGCTGCCTAGATCATCCTCTGCCACATTCAAATTCACCTTTTCTGAAGCTCTATATCAAAGCCTGCCCTCTCATCAATGCTCATGCCTACTGGATTCCCGGTAATGGCAAAAGGATCAATCTATGGACAAATAGGATAATGAACAATGAACCGTTTGGAGACTGCTACTCACTCCAAGCGCTGCGCAGATGGATGAACGAGGCTGGTTTGTGTTCTCTGCGGGACATTTCTGTATGGCATGGTCCTCGTTGGGCTGGTTGGAATCTTCAAACACCCCCATAGCTACTTATGGAGCGCGATGTCCTATTATCCAAGCTCCACGGTTTGGCTCCAATGTTGGCTCGAAAACGTGACTCAAGAGGATGGGGTGCGCAGGCTGGTGGCTACACTGTAGCTCTTGGCTACACCAAGATGTGTGAGCGGCCTCACGTGGCCATGAACCCAGCGCCATGGAAGGGGATATGGCATTATCCTTCCTTGCCAAAGATCAACTACTTCAACTGGCTGCTTTGCCACTCCAAAATTTTGAATGATGAAAATCTTTAGACGCGAGGTTTTTACGACCCTTCAAGGTGCAACCTGTGTAAGGAAAATCAGGAAAGCGTAATTCATCTTATGCTTGAATGCACTTTCACAAAGCAAATTTGGTCTGAGCTGTTGGGAACTTTGAACTCCAACTTCGCACTGCCATCCTCCATTTTTGATCTATTCGCTAATTGGTTGCAAGGGTACCTTGGTCCCCCACCAAAAACAAGATTATCAAAGCTGCTTGGTCTACTCTCCCTAAAATAATCTGTCGGCAGGTTTGGCTTGAGCGAAATAAAAGGATCTTCAGAAACTATGAACATGATGCCAAGCTTGTGGTAGTTAAGATAAAAAGCTAGTTAAAAGAGTGTCTAAGAGAGCACAAAGACGATTCAAGTTTAAGCCAACAAGATATAAATTGGGGCTCTTCTCTCGATCATCAGTTCCAAAAAGTTGCAAATAGTATCTCCCTCCCCAAAGATTGGCAAATAAGGGCTACAACAAAAGAGTTCCAGGGCTGGATTACAAATCATCTGAGACATTCTCTTTTTTTTGATGGGGCTGCAAAGGGAAACCTTGGAAGAGCTGGCGCTAGAGGTGTCATATTGAACCCAGATGACATAAGGATCTACAATTTTGCTTGGGGTTTGGGCATCGCTTCTAGCATTCAAGCTGAGGCTTTGGCCTTTTTCCAAGGTCTCAAGCTTCTGAAAGGGCTGAACATCTAGGAGGCTAATGTATTTGTGGGTTCTCAGGTTATTATTAACACTATGGTGACTCATTCTAAGCCATCGGACCTGAGGCTTGCAAGGCTGATCTTCAGAATAACAGATCTTGGAGACTCATTTCAGAAATTGAATTTCTACCACGTGTTGAGAGCTAACAAGGAGGCAGACATAGAAGCCAACAACGCAACGCTTCTTTACGGCTGGAGCTTTGCTCAGAGGCGGAGATGAAACATGGGATCCAATTCCTTAATTTAGTGAGATGTCATGTTTTACTACCTATTGTTAAATCAGTTTGTATGTACCCACAAGCTTGGAAAAATCACTTAAATTGACCACATACTGGCAACTAAAAAGAGATGTGATATAAGCATAAATGCCATGGCCTTTCAGGGTTATGCGACACTCGTGGAATTAGGCTCACCTTTTGTAATATGAATTTTGGCATTGAGGCCAAGTATCTAATAATATCCATTAACCGTTTCTAAAAAAAAAAAAAAAAAAAAAACAAACAAACAAACAAACAAACAAACAAAACAAAACAAATAGTGCTTAGGTAGTTGTTTGTTGTTGACCATTGATATGTGATGTAAATAAGGTATTGTTGTTATTCTTCCAGATTTTAATAATCAGTTTGTTGCTTTTGATTTTTTTATTATTAGACAACCATCTTAGACTTTTGTAATTGCAGACAATACATTTCTTGTGTTTGAATTTATCATTGTTTACAATTTTTTCATAGTAAAGTAAGTTTAATGAGGATTCTATTTTTAAAAAGTATTCATTTTATTACAATTTGTATTTTTTACATGTAAAATATAATCCTTGGCTGAAGAGGGACCAAGCTAGTTAGGCCAAGTAGTTATGCAATTGTCAAGTTGAAATTTTGTAGCGGTCGTAATGAGCCATTCTATTCCTCATGTAATGAGATGGGCATCAAGGCAACATCTTTATAGGTTAATTTGAACTGCAATTTGTAATGCATTGAAATATGCAAGTAAATATCTAAAGACTACTATGAATGTTTTGAATAACACATAACATTTGGATATATTCATCATAATAGTACTTACATTGACAAATTAATCGTGTTTGTGATTGAGACAACATGAGTTATGTAGGAATTTTCAGGGTAAGTTCCTCAGACATAACACCAAAGGACACCGCTCACAAACAGATCACAGATCAATACACCAGTATTTTTGACGTGGTTAAAACCCTCAGAGAGGGAAACAGTCCACGGCCTGCGCCAACGTGGCTACTACAGGCAATTTATTCATAAAGAATGAAAATTTACATAAGCTTCTCTCATGCACGGTTAACCTACAAATGACCCTCCATGCGCTTTAAATAGAATTCATGGACCAATCGGGTGTCAAGCCACGGATCAAGTGTCGGTAATACCGAGGAGAGAATGAACTGTCGAATCACTACATATCGTGACCGTCGGATTGTAAGTTACAAAATGTACAACGGTAAAGAAACACACTTTACCTAACTCTATACCTAACTCTATACTAGACCAAGTTGAACTTAACTATTTCCTATGTGTCGGAAGATCCTAACACACCCTTGGTCCTACCTGTACCTGTCTAGTCAATTTAACATCTTAAATTGCTCTACATAAATTATCAATCTGGGCATCGTAAACTGATGAAGTGTGGTGCACCATATGTGCTTAGTTAACCTTTTTTCTTACTTCGGTGTTTTATAGTTTTTATCTTGTTTTGGGGTTTTATTCTTGTTGATCTCCTGAAGCATCTAATGTAAATGGAAATCCTACTCTAAGCTCTTAAGAATAATTTTAAAGGTCAAGTATGGATAGACAGTTCAAGACAAGGTTTATTTCCATGCAACGTCTATTGGTTGGTTGCATATCCAATTAAGATTGTTGTTAATAGGTGTTACATCTATTAGCAAAGAGCCATATCTAATTAGAACTGTTGTTAACAAGTGTTATGCCTATCATCAAAGAGTCGTATTCAATTAGAATTGCTATTAATCAGGAAGTGGCAGAGCAGGTGTTATATGGGTGAAAAAAGGCAGGAGATGTATAATCAACAAACCGTTAATTATCAGCACGCCATTGATTTCAAATCGGAAGCAGCTGAATTAAATCAACTGTCAGTTAATTAATTCAAATCCCATTTTTTTCCTCGTGGCCTACAAAAATGGGCTTCAAAGAAACAAGCAATTCTCCCAAACCACCACGAATTTCTTAAAATGATTTATGGGTTATCTAATTGACCCTACTGCCGAGAAAAACCCATGTTTTATTTTTCTCAAATTCGTCTCCATTTGGCCAAATTGTGCATTCAAAGTTTGAGGTTTTTTCTATTCTGCGTTTTTCTAAATTGTTGTGGTTGAATTTCATTTGCACGTCTGTTGTTTATGCTTATTGATTCCTAATGTTCGTGGTTTTAAAATTGTTTGTAGTAAATTAAATATACTTAACATGCAATGTAGTACTCGTTTTCACAATCAGTTGACAAACCCAGGCACCGACTTCCTTTATCTGATCAAAACTGCTTTCCTACTCAATATCCTTCAGGTTAGTATCAGACTCATGGTCTCTTATAGCAAATTTTGCACCAGTTGAATGAAAAATTTACTTAATGTTTACACCTCCTTTCCAATTAAAACACCAGCAAGTGCAACATCAATATTTATTATTTTTCTTGCAGTTGTTGAAGCACCAAATGTAGCTACAACTACCATACTAGGAGGAGTAACCTCGCGATAGCCAGGACGACCTCCAGGATTCCCATCTAAGCCACGAACTAGGAACCTACTGCCAAAAGGTAATGTTGCCATATCATCTTTAAGATTGTGTGTTACTGCATTTACCTTCCCAAGTTCCTTTTCACCATGGGAAAAATGGAACTTGTACCCAAAACAACATCAAATATCAATACCAAAATTACCACAAAGAATGCAGGGTTCTATTAAGGCAATAGTGGGGACTGGAATTGGAGATAGCCATAGATTTTTTTCTTTTCTTTTTCTCTGAACTGTTGAAATTTTGTAAGAATGATTAATGATTGTCAATTTCACGTAGCAAAGACTTCAAGTAAA